>BOPP01000043.1:6535505-6562846 GCA_017312745.1 Gryllus bimaculatus
TTGCCATGAGGTCGAATGACACCAGTAACTAGACCATCGCGTTTAATATACGAAGATATCAATAAAATAGTCGATGAACTCATCGCAAATACCAAAATCGGGAATTCATGGCACGTCAGCCGACGGTGAGGCTCGGTAGTAGGTTCGTTCTTTGCTTTATTCAACGAATACATTAGGCGGTAGCAACGAGCGCAATGCAAATGATTGCTGAAAACAAACTTACGGAAGAATTAATCATACCGTTTAGCACTGAAAAGCGATTGACAGACATACGAACGATGCTCGGAGAAAAAAAAAATCAAAAATACTTCTTTCAGTCACAACGCGCCCACACAAATGTTCATACGTCATAAACTCGAGGCGTCTTTACCTATTTTATCCATACGGAAGTTCCTTTTGTATATGTCACATACAAAAATATATGAAATTTCTAAATGTTCCAGAAAATGTGCACAAAGGCAGAGAAATGGTAGACGGAGCAGTTGTCAATGAACCATGCGTTTCAAAGGCCGGAGTTAAGGGTAGACCGCGTCAAAAGATGTGACCGACCCCGGGGAGCCGAAAAGCAACGCGCACTAGGCAGAAGGATGTCCTCTACTGCAGGACGAGATGGATACGACAGAACTCAAGACCATCAATATTGCAATACGAGACGCAAAGGACCATTTTAGAGGAGAGGAGCACAGAGTAGCTGGGAAACGGTCCATAATTTCAGCGTAACACTATGTTTTATTCTTAATAGAAATAAATGAATAAATAGGAGTTCGATTGAGTAGTAAAATGTAACACTGAAATTATGTTTAATTTTCCAGCACATTTACGCCCTTTGGCGGCTCCTAATAGGTTTGTGATCCCTAAGGTGTCCCTTATCTTCTCACCTTGACATGACAGCCATCCGCATGGGCTGCACGTTCGTTTGCGACTTAGCAAGGAGGCCGATACGTTTATGACAGACTAACTCCGAGCTCCGACCTCTTTAATCCCGGGTTCATTGACAAAAACCGCCACACTCGGCCTTCTCTCCATTACCCCTGCATTCGTACAGTTATTCTCAAATACTTTGTATATACGCCGTACATAAAAGAGCACAATATTTTGTTGGCAATGGCGAACGGACTTCGCCAGTAGAACACGAGAGTTCAAAGGTCGTAATACAGCCCGCAAATCGGCGAAATTATTTATTACTATTTTCCATCAACGGAAAATAAGATACCACGATTCCAAATATCCACCATTCACTATCGAGAACAGAGCGGTTCCAGTAAGTAGCTCATTACGCTACTTCATATCGCAGAACACTGCCCTAGGCGCGATCATCTATCCACACATTCTCTCAGGTCGGGAATAGCACCTCCAAACTGTTAGCTCTACATTCCGAAGAGACGACTTTGGGTGTCCTCCGCACGTAAGGGAATCCCGACATCATAAATGGTTCACGTGCCCCCTAGGTATGAAGAAAATTACCTTGTTTACCTCGCGCGAGCTGCCGAGGAGCCAAAAATACTGCTGGATGTTTATTTTATTCATATAGTCAAAAAGATATGATAATCACGTCTACTGCATGCGCGTGGAAATTTCCTTCTCCTCTCCCAATAACCTGACTTACGGAATGTCAGTTTCATTCACACATATTTCTTCGAGAAAAGAATGCTCATCTATTCACCGATAACAAACGTTTTTACAACTTCGCTCTTATTGTTTTTAGCGAGTTGCAGAGTTGGAATCAGGAATGCTTCACGTCAATTACAAAAGAACACGTTTTTTCGCGTGTATGCACAGTATTGGCAAATATTCCATCTAATTTCTGACGTCAAACATGGAGGACCAGACTTCGTAACTTCACGTACTTAACGAAATTGGCTTAGCCATGCCGATTTTGCGGTCGTGGCCTTTTCACTAGAAGCATATCATTATTCGCCTAAATGACCCGAGGCAGACCACGAAAGTACCCGTTCAGGATGGCCGGCACGTGGATCGAAATCGGTGCTCACAATTGCGAAGACAGCGCGCTACGCCCTGATCCACACGCTCAGTTGGTACGAACTTTAGTCGTATTGGGCTTCCAATCATTTCTAATACGCAGGTATCACATAATAAATGCTTTACACTTCTGCGTTGTGTATGGGGATCAAAGATGACAGCATTTTACAATGAAAATGTAGTGTGAAATTTCATATAAGATGGTACACATGTAACTATTGCCCCTGAATGATATGCAACCCACCATGCGTTGGTGTGTGGTTGGTCACGTTCTGACGCAGCCAAATAGATATTGTATACCCGCCAAACATTGAAGTATGAAGGGTTGCCTGCTAGTCAGGGGCAAACGACATGTAACCGTTTAAAGAAATTTGCCATCACATGTACGTTCGCAAAACGTGGATATCTTGGGCTCTCCTCCTCCCTTGGGATTATAACAATTATTATAAGATACAATGTACACACGATTTTAATAACTTCCGGAGTATCAGTATCCGCAGTGCTAAATATCAGACAGCTCGCTGAACCGTATCGAATCGTATGACAGGTGCAAAAAGAGAAGGTCGCGAGCTGTACTTCAAATTCACAGAGGCCCTTCTTCCGCATTCACGCACTCCAGGCACCTGCCTAAACGAATTTTAAGAAGGTCGTACGGTCAGACGGACGACGTACACACGGTTCTAAAAGGCTATGGATTATTGTCTCAAGCGACTATAAACGGCGGCTATCTACTGCAATGAACAACGATTAAATACCGCAGTACTTTGCACAGGATACGTGTGACACGTGTGTTGGCGATGCGTGCACGGAGAATTCGCAAGGAGAATTCCACTGCAATTAGCAACGCACTAGCAGTCCGATGCATCTCCACGTCATGGCAGGACTCTCGCAGAGCTTCCTAATGTACTCTTGCATACGGCTTATGCGCCGTGCAAGTGCCAAAGGTGGCATTAGAGACGCCAGTGAGGGCTACGCCCACCTGCTTCAAAATGATCAAGATTTAAAAACAAATATTTTCAAACTATTAGGATTAGGCTTAAGCATATAAATGTATTTCTAAATATTGTATTATAGATGTTAAAATTTCGAGGGCCTATACGGAATTGGAAGGTGCTGATTAGGGGCGGATTTTAATTAAATATCTTTTTTTTCCTTTTCACTAAAAAAATGCCGTGTAGTATACATTAACTTTATGTTATGACAAAAGTAAATGACCCATGTTCATGCCATATTTTGCATTTTCCGTCGATTTCAACTAATGTTTTATTATCTTTTTCCGTCATTTATAATGCATTTTTCGCCGATTTCATCGTTTTTAATATAATTTTAATGGTACGAAATACTATCTCCAGGATGTAACAAACGTTCTCCACGGAATTCCTGACTAGACTATTCGATTTCTTCGCTTCGAAATTGAAATGTCAACGGTTATATGTAATCTAAAGGTTCCTGTGACGCCTATCAGTACCATTGCCGGTTCATCCGCTTTTTAGGGATAATAGACAGATTTCCGGGAAAAGAACAGTCCAAACCAAAAGTTTGAAAGCCGATTTCACTTGAACGAATAGAAGAAATCTCGATTTTCTCGAAAAGAAATATTTATACAATAGCTACCGTTGTTCAGCCGAACTGGTTTTGATAACATTTTTTTCGTCATTTGTCTTTGATTTACGGAATTTTAAAAACATTTTAAGAGCATTTCACTTATAAGCTTTGGCGATATTTTAGATCATCAAAATCCGCACCTAGCGATCATAATCACTTATTACCAATGAACATGTAGTGGAAAATCTCATATCGAAGTTACATGCGTGACTTTGCCCCTGACAGGTGAACAACTCATCTTGCACGGGTGTTTCGCAGATAACGAAATACCTTTCTGTCCGCACGTATCACCTCCAATCGCCGTATCAACTCCAGTTTGCAACAAGCCCCCTAAAGAGCATCAGCGCCACTAGGCGCTCTAGCACAACGTGAGCCCTTCCCAATAATGCGATGTCTTTCTGCTTCACCATCTGTTGAATGAATAGTTTATTTTATTATTAATGTAACCGAGGGCATAATAGCCTTAGAACTATTCCCACTACGTTATTAGCAACAACGATTTCAACCACGTTTTTTAAAACGGTGTAACATGAAATCAATCACATAATTGATTCAATTTTTGAAAAAAAAAAAAAAAAAAAAAAAACCAAATATAAAGATTTTAATGAAGATTATGAACATATTTGAAGAAAACGCAAAAGGAAACAAAAAAATTAAATGCTTCATGCATGTTAATCCGTTAAAACTTGGTCCAATAGCCATAAGTCACTGGCACTACATAACAAAGATAAAGGGGATTCCTTTTAATTTATTAATATTTGGGAGTAAATCATTATGAATAGTGTATGAATTACAACTGGTTTTCAGATAATATTGTATAGACACGGAAATACAGCAAGAGTAAAAAATATATTTATTATGAAAGAAGTCCCTACGTCTCACCAAGGGGTCATAACAGTTTTCTCGTTTTAGAATAATTTAATTTTTTTTAAACACAAACACAACTGGTCAGATATGCTTTTTCCGTGTATTTTGTTCACCGAATGACGAATTTTCTAGGACGTCCGTATAGGCGGAGTAATACTAAAATACTATTTTTTTAAAGAACGTCCGTCCATTCGTTCCTCCGGTGTCGGCGAACACTACTAGCCCCTAAACCATGCGAAGAATTTTTTTCCCCAATTGAAGAAACTCTTCTCCATCTGACTCGAGTCGTAACTTTGAAATTTTGAAAAAAATTCTTCAAAATTTAGGGGTACTTACATGTAGCCCTAATAATGACCCTAATAATGACCGTATTTTAAAACCATAAAATAAGATTTACAATATGCCATTTGTTAATAGTTAGCAACCAGAAATAAAGTAATCTGTTTTGGTTTTTTTAATTCTCAGCACAACCAAGGCACAAGAAAGTGTTAAGCAGAAAGCTCATAAAAAGTAGGAGACACAAAACCCAAACGCCGCAGAATAGAACTCTCTACTTTCAAGTAAACGGCTGAGGAATGAAATTACATTATACGTTAACATTGTGCCCAAATTTTGCCGTGAGTGATTAAAAACACAATTCCTACACAGGTTTTCTATCTCTTACTACTTAAAGGAAATCCGCTGCGGTTTTAGCAACTGTTAGCCACCTTTCGGGCTTTGTGCACATATGTGTACATATATATGAGAGGGAGGGAGGGAGGGAGGAAAGAGTGGGAGAGAGGGAGTAGAAGGAGAGAGGGGAGAGAGGAGGGAAGGAGAGGAAGAGAATGGGAGGACACTTATCCAGGCGGTGACGCCGTGTAATCCAGCTAATTTCGAACATTTGCCACCATCGGACCAAGAATTTAGAAGGTCCAGAACCATAAGCTCCAGTTGCAGACTTCTGATGACCCCCTGATTTACTATTTACGCGTAAGATTAATCAAATATGTTGCCATTTATCGCCATATTTTTCCACGTTGACTTCCAGTATCTACACAATAAAAATAACTCGGAGGAACACATAAGAAAGAATACCTTTGACATTTTTCGTAAGTTCGGTTTCAGACTGGCCCGATATGACGTACAAGCGACCACGCCACATTGATAATCTCGAGAGCAACCCAGGCCGTCGCTCAAGCGAGGTCGGCAGCCCTCGGCTCAGGAATGTGGTATTCGCAACACGTGACGGCAGTCGCACTGCCCGTTGGCAGTCGCTCCCCGGTGCTGATTGACTCCGCAGCGCTGCGGCCGCTTGGCTGGCCACACGCTCGGGAAATATTTACTGGCCATGCCCTTCGATTTATTGACTTCGTCAAACGTATCAGAATCCTACACTACTATGCACGAGGTGAGAAAAGCTTTGATAGGCGCCACTAGTGCAGCTGTTCTGGAAAAGCAAGTTCAATGTCGATAGAAAGAAATATTTAGGTCACTAACTTTCAACCCGTTCAATGAGCTCCTATTCCCCCACCCCCTTTGTTTCCTCCGTAAAATGAGTAATTGTACCTCTTAGATGATCCTTATTCTCAATCTATGTACAATCAAATAAGGTTTATAGTTTCTGGTAACTCAATAATGGCTCTATGTGTATTTACGAACGGAAGATAAATTTCGTAGAAATCATTGATTTTTACAAGATAAGTGGAGTTGTCTTAATATTCTCACCACACCATTGATTCGAAATCATTAATAAACATCAAGTAAATTGTATTGTATTTTCATTCACTTTAGAAGCTTAGTTCAAATAATCACATGATGGGAATATATTTTGATCCCTTCTGAAAATTTATTTTCACAACCTCTTAGCTTATTCATGAATGTCAAAGGGAACATATAAGCTCAAACGTGTGCCACTACTATTCGGGTGGGTGATGATGATCACAATAGGCCGTGCGCGCGGCAGGTTGAGGCAGGCCCGCCCCCAGGAAGGGCACATTCGAAGGAAGAGCCAGGGAGGCAGTCAGCGCCACAGCCTGAGTGAGGCCGTGAGTTATAGTGTCGAGTTGAGGACAGCCTAGTTAATGTGATTGGACAGTGTTTCGTTATATTCTTTCGACGGCACAGTAACTTGTCAAAATTATATAGCGTATCTTCCGGTATTGTGGTTACGGATTTTGACGGCTTGTGCTTCTGGTTTATTGGTTAATTGACGAAGTGTTGGTACGCATTGCCTTAAGAAACCTTATAAAATGTTGCTAAAAAACTAATTACTGATACTATTTGTTGCTCTTTATTTGGGACATATTTGGAACGGTGTGACATTTTATAAATTCTGAAGAAAAAAGCAACAAAAAAACATTTATTTTAGACTATTTCAATGGCAATGAATTTGCGTGGTTTTAATGAACAATTAAATTCCATGGTTTTAATGGTGAAACAAAGCATCGCGATTTTACAGTATTAATGATTTAATAAAAAATGTTTATGAATCTCGAAAATGTCACTTATAGCGTTCTGATTTTCACGTATTCAATTATTCACTGATTCGCTGAATAAAAAACTACTTTTGAGTCCATATTACCTCTATACCCCACACCGGTCTCAGTGGCGCACGATGTTGAAAAGCGGGGTGTCGAGAATTCTCGAAGGCTGCACTTGGAATACCTCGTACAGCATTGGTGTCCTTGGCCCCTCCTACCACTACGTATCGTATCCGAACCTCTCTCATCATCCTTTTTTTATGTTCACCCAACTATACCGGTTCGTGCAAAATCAGAGATTTTAATTGACCTGATCTTCAGAACTTGTCTTCTAAAACAGATTTCGTATTAAGAACGAAACCTCCACCTTGAATACTGTAGTTGTCGGAAGTCGCCGAACAAATTTTGAACTATTGCGATTTCGAAAATTCAGACTTTAACAAATATTAGAACTCCGCCAGTTTTTCAAGCTAGCTCTATCCAAAGAAAAAATTATACAAAAAGTAGATCCAAAATCAAAATATATATATCAAATTCGGAGGATGTAGAGTTCGTCCAAAGCACTAAAAATCAAACTGGGAGAAAATCGTCTGAACGTTAGAGGCCTACTATCGATGGGCACACGACTTACTATCTCGCTTCGGAGTAGATAGAAACATCGAATGACGGCAAAACGTCCGTCCGTCCGTCAGGGAACATCGCTAGCGGCCAATTTACTCCAAAATTGATATTCCCCAATCGATCTAACTAATGTTGCGTCCCCTTGAATTTGAACGCGAAATTTTAATTTTTGGGAGTACTTTACATGAAACCCCCGTGACTTTTCCTGAATTAAGAAAAACAATCGTTTTTTATTTAATTTTGTTGTTGGATAAATGTGAAGGACGTTTAAGAGAATGGTGCAGGTCTCAAGTTCGTTGAAAACTAATTTTTCGAAAATTAAAAAAATTTAAACTTTTTTCAGCATCTTCCTATAACTAAAATATTGAAGATAGAGACTTTTCCCTTAACGAAATCTGTTCTTTAAAGATAGATTTTGAAATTAGTTCACGTACAATTTTTCGAAAAGTTGAGTACTTTTCGCGTCATGTTGCATGCCAGTACGGGCGAGAAATTGTATCCTGTTTAACACCACAGAACACAAAGTGGAAGAGGCAACAATTTAGAAGCAATATTTATCCGCTGTTGACATACCAGAGACTCTTAACATACGTTTCTCTGTCGAAAAATCGCCACTTTTGCTGAAGCGTTCCAATGTTATGTTTGCTACGTAAGTACGTAGTATGCAAAAAAGTAAACAGCTGTAGATTTGTCACTGTTGTATTGGGCGAAGAAAATATGTCGCTTTTATCGCTACATATATGTATAACAATTACAAAATTGTTAAAATACTAAATACTAGTGGCCTGCACCAGCAAAAATGCTGCTGAACAAACAAACACACACACACACACACCTCCTCAAGAACGACAAATAACATACTCTTGTATAAAATTACAATGAATTAAATGTTTTCACAAAAAAGGATATACTAAGACAGTAGTAGCATAGTACATAATTCATATTTGTACGAAGAATATAAAAAAATGCTAATCTGTAAAGTAATACATAAGGAAACATTTAATATCTGTTTACCTCTTCCTTAGGACCTTGGTACCGCGTGACAGCTATGTTGGTAATATTAATGAATTTGTTTGACGAATTATTTCACTTTTCCTATAGGGTTATCGCAGCCAGTGTCAGCGAGGCTTCCTTAAAGGCCTTCCGGCGGCGCTGGTCGAGGGCATCTTTAACGCCAAGCGCACCACCGGGCGCTCCCGATGCACCGGGAGTGATTCGCACTCTCTCCGCCAGATGTCGGTGTCAGTTCTGAACTGTGGTGAGATCTCGTTAGGACGGGACATTTCCACAGGACTTCATTTTGCCGGGCACCTGTCACGGTTCTTTTAAATGCCACAAGAATGTCACGGCCACTGCGAGAGTTTCCACTTTTTTCACGCATCCGCGCCAGAATTGAACCCGTACACCGGTGGTTCACGGGGAAGGAAGATGTTTCAGTAAAACAAACTATTTCATTGTTTTTGTAAAGATCTCGAGATCCTGGGTATCTAACAAAACCACTAAATTGACAATACAGAGAGAATCGTATTACACTAAACGGGTATTTTTTTAGTAACAAGGCAATATTTCAAGCACCAATCTCAAAATATTTCCTGTTATTCTCTACGCAAAAAGGGATGGCCACGTGGATTTGATCTGTCCCTATTGTTCGTTGATGACGTGGGGAAGAAACGGTGCGTAGGAGTACGAGAGTTTATCGCACCCATATATTGAATTTCGAATGCCTCGTGTTACTGTCTAGACACCTCCGCTCACCATGATTGTCGCAGAGTCACGCTATGAAACTCAGGGAACAACGGCCACTCAGGCATCTTGCCAAAGCGCTGCCATAGCGACCAAAGACGCCTCCTCGCGCCGGGAACGCAGACGATGCGAAGAGAGGTGAAGAATGAGAAAGCGAGAGATTTTCGCATTCGCGATAAAAGCGGCAAAAGATAAAATAAAGGTTTTTGGTGTCAGCTTAAGGAATTACGTGTTGAGAACTAGGAATATTGTCAAATTACTTGCAAGATTGGATTTAAAGTGAAATTTACTATTACAGATGTAATCGGGAATTGACATAGAATTCATTAAAATGGGTAAGAATCGCTTTTCGTTTGTAAGCGCGAGATGAGTATATTGCCTCTTGTCCATTATTTACATAGTATGTAACAGTGATTGGCGTAATTCCAATTATATGGTATATAAAAGTGATTGGGGCGGCCGGCTTGGGCCGCATGTGGCCTAAGGGCAAAGAAAATGTATCGCTTCGCCTATTCGTCGTCACAGTAAAAATGCGATGAGGCCAACACACCGCTCCACCCAGGGATGTATCCTCAACTCATTTGGAAGGGAGACTGAATCGACCCCACAGAGGCCCGAATCGATAACACCAGATAACCTGGATCTTTCCGGTTAGGAAGTTAGTACCCTACCAAGGCTCAGGAAGAAATTGCAGAAAATGTGGAACAATTTTTAAACACGGATTTTTGAAAAATCGCCTATATTTCACGCAAAAATACACGCAAAATATGCATAGCTTCAAAAAAATATTAAATGACTATTTAAATATTGTTTTTGAAGAACAGATTAGGGAAAAGGTTTAGGATTATGATTGGAACACATAAGGATTAAGGGGAAATATCTTCAATATTGAAGTAGAAATATATTCAATATTGTAACACGCCGACAAACGTTTGGACGTTTGCAATTACAGAAATTTCAGGGAGATTAACAAAAATTATAATTGAGCCAATTTTTAAGTGCCCTTTACTCTATGCGAGGAAATAAGTTCCCCATAAACATCAGTTTGAAACTCGCGCGGCCTCGAGTTCGGACAGAAACGGACGGATGGAGGAACGGACGGTTTGCCATCAACCTATTTTTAAGTATCATGGACCCACAAAACGTAGATTCTGTTTGTTCATGTTAAAGGATGTAATTTCTCCACATTTATCTACCTTTCCGATATCAGAGCCCCACAAAATTCGTTTGTCTTGTGAAAAATCGCTACTCTCTGATGCAACATTACAATAATTTCTCTTTACTAGGTACGTACGTACGGCGAGAAAGTAAAGAGGCCGCGCGGAGAAATTTAAGTATCTTTCAATAAACAGTACACGAGGGTAAAGTCGTGGCCGTTTCTCACGTCGAGCTCTTAGGAATGGTTATGGTTATGGTTAAATGTTAGCTTTTATATGCGAAGCTTTTACATTCTGCAGCTACTCTGGAGCACGTTGACGTCCTAGATTTTACTCAATCTTGTGCATCTGAAATGAGCTACTAGCTTGCCTAACGCGGCCAGCTCACACACTGCTACACTTAAGTCAGTCCTGTTTCATGTAGGCGCCGTAAATTATGCATCGCAGATTCTTCACACTGCAACAACTACACAAACGAGATTATATCTGTACACCGATAAACAGCAATAGTGGCAAGCAAGGCAAGTTAGGTATGAAGTTATATTTACTCAGAAATTGTTTACTGGAGACTAACAAGACTTTTAAAACACAAATTTGTCGTTTCTTGAAGAAAAAATTACGTGAATTACGAAAAAGTATACTTGATTTTATTAAAAGAAATATTTTTTAAGATAGGTATTTTCCTCTGATGAAATCTTTCTTTAATATTGCAGTTATAGGAAGAATACAAAGTTTTTTTTTATACATTCGCAATTTTTAATTCTGAGGCTGCAACGAAATATAGATCTGTCCCATTTTCTAAGCGGCCTTTACTTTATTCGGCGAAACTTTAATCAAAAACATTGGAGCAATTTTTCGCAAATTTTGAAAATGTTACCGATTCATGTAAAGAACACCCAAATATTAAAATATCTTTTGCGAATTGGCAGGGCCTGAAATTCCACCAGATAGAATCGGAAATATTAATTACAGAGAAAATCGTGTAGGCACTAGGTCCGAACAACGGACAGACGGACAGACGGGCAGATGGGCGGACGGATGGACAGACTGTCGGTCCATCAGAAGGACAATAAAGCGATCTTTCGCCAACCAATTTTTCGGTAACAAGGACCCCACAAAACGTAGATTCGGACAACACTACGTATTAGAGGAAGTGATGAACTACATATAAGAACAAAATGTATTAATTTTTCGTTAAAACGGCTCCAAATTACGAGTTTGTCGGTCGAAAATCGCCATACTGCGGTGCAGCACTACAATACTTTTTCTGTACTATCTAATTATGTAGTATCGCGAGAAAGTATAAAGTTGCTGTTCCAAAACGTCGACGTACATACATATTAAATGTCGGGCAGAGTAATCAGAGCCTTATTGTCACATAACTTCTGCTACGTCACAAAAGTGACGCACTCAGCATGAGATTTCAGTTGGTACTGCCAGTTTGACGAAACGCAGAATAACACAATGAAATATGCCTCTTTTCAGTACAAACAGAAACTCATGATTTTTGGATTTTTCTAGTCTTCCTGAGCATAGACAAAACCATAGATATATTTCACATGGACGGGGCTATTTAGTTTCGTTTCAATTTGTGAGCGATACAAATTAGTAATATTTACACAAGAATATATTATTCGGCTTGCTGTATTTCAAAAAGAGGTATTTGGAAATCGTCTACAATACAATTTCTTTCTTTCGAATTTAAAAAAGGAAATACGCCCCTTGGTCATTTTTGTGTTAAAAATATGTCGTTGTAATGGAATAATATATTTCACGATGTATTTTCTTTATTCTATTGAAATTATGAACAACAATGCAACTTAACTACAATTAATGTTATGATCATTGAAATTTTATTAAAGTTCACTTCATAAACCAGCATGGATAGAATATGCCTTCAACTGTTCAATTTGTCGCATCAAAAGAACAGAATCTCATGACGATTGTTTACACACACCCGAATGTAAAGCAGGTTCCAATTTTCGACAAAGGAAAATTATTATTATTATTATTATTATTATTATTATTATTATTATTATTATTATTAATAATAATAATAATAATAATCATAATAATACTATTCGGAATTGTCTATACCAAAAGCGTTTCATTACCCAGATACATTTTTCCAAATATGTTTACTGCATGAAAACGCGTCAAATAATCTTGCGCGGATGGAACCCGCACGCATTCCACTGCGTGGCGGCCGTGCGCCGGTTTTTTGGAGAGCAGGTGGCGCGGGCGGCGCTAGAGGCGGGCGACGCGCTTGGCTGCGGCGCACACCGGTCGGTCGCCGCTGCTCCGCTGAGCCCAACCTCCTTCCCCGGCCGGGCTGCCGGGAGCCTAGATACGTCGCCCTTCTCACCTACTGTTCAACGTCCGAGCGATTCGGACACTAGCTCGTCGCCTTTGTGCATGCTTGTGTGTTCTGAGCAGCCGAGCTTCGCCGAAGAGCGCATCGCTCTGCGAAACAAACTCCGCCAGCCGCATGAGCCGAGCGCTGGCTGCTCATTAGCTCTCACTGGCTCTCGAAGGGTCGGATCCGTTGCTTCAACGTGCGGGGGTAAGAAACAGCCATCCCTGTGACTGACATATCACTGTCTTTATTAATGCGTGTGAATGAAGTCACCAAACGGATGTAGGTTTGACAGACCGTAAACACATCGATTCAACGATCGCACTTTGTTTACTTTCATAACACTTTTCATTAAATCCATAAGACTAAAGTTTAACCAACAGTTATGCATGTTAATAATAAGTCTTCAAAAGCAACCTTGCAAGTTACAAAAACACGAAGTACGCCAGCCCCAGCACCATGTAGCTCACGTTTGTGAAATGAATGATACTCCTTCTGCACGTTTCTCACTCCCCATTTCGTTTGGTATGAATGTTAATCAAAACAAAAGGTCTCATGAGTGAATAGCGTAAACCCCAGCGGAACCAGAAGACGTTGGACCACTCGTTTCCCTGGCCTCTGACTCCACTGTTGCTTCACCACCTTTCATTGACAGGTCTAGCATCATCTATTCATCAATTTCAAATTCATCAACCTCATCCATTTCAGATACGCGAAATTGCTCAGATCCTAAATCAATCAAAATAAAATAAAAAATAATGAAAGAACTCTATTGGTTTACCTCAAAGCACCAGTTCACTGCATTAGCAAGCTCGAATGCAGTGTAAGGTAGGATTAATTAATTGAACTTATTTAGAAATGCGTCCCCAAATTGTATTTTATCGCGCTCGGAAACGGGGACGTGAATACTTTTATGTGGTACGTAATTGTCGGAGTAGACTTATTAGTAAGTGAATCATGTTTGTGCCACATTGGTCACTAACCTACGAATAATGAGGGACATGGGTCGACTTTTAGTGGCGTGGGTCTCTCGAAAACGTAAATCACTCTTGCTAACAGAATACACGGAGTTTGCGACGCCCCTCGGAAAAGACGAATACGGACAGCTACGCAGAGTTCGCACGCACAGGAGATGGGAATCTCGAGCGATTTGACAGACTCCAAAGAAAAGAACGAGCTTATGTGTGTTCTGGCGCTCGAGAAGACGGTATGAAGTAGTTTTGTTTTTGGACGGAACCAGATTTGCGTAAAAAGCGAGTGTTTGCTTAAATGAATTTGTCGAAGAGTTGTGGCAATCCCTGCTACACAGTCGTAACACACAATTCGTTGAAGATCATAACAGAACGAGGTTCAGCGATTCGAAGAGAAGTGCACGAGCATTGAATGAAGTGTAGGACGTGCATTACTCCCCATACGCTACACAGTCTTTAATGTTGTTTTTTATGTTAAAGAATAAAGGAATAAAATGTATTATTTAACGTTGGTACTTTCGAACGTCTTGTGGCATGTGCGAAATATAATATACATAAAACATTTAACTTAGATGCTTCCATTGCTAACATTGAACTTAATGCTTACTTGGACGAAATTCTAAGCTCTGGAGCACAGACAATCGAAATAAAAACAAGCAAGTCCGATATCGAAACTTAACATGTGTATAAACGAATTTAACTCGAAACCCCACCACAAAATAGGCGTACGAGAGCTCTCTGTGAACCGGCCACCTACGTTCGCAAAGGCCAGGCCACGCAGCCCTCTGCGGAAATGGATAACGCCGGCACAAGCCATCGGCCAGCGGCGCGCGGCCAGAGACCGGCGCGGTGGTGCGAGCGTACGTATTCAATATGCGCGGCGGCGGCGGCGACTATCGCGCGTGAGCGTGCCGTGGCGTGTAGGTGCGTCCCGCCACGTTGCGTTGCGCGCGACGTACTAACAATGAGGACCCTGACAGTCGGTACTGTTTCGGCGGGTGAGCGGTTGGACGGTGGCTGCAATGCCAGTGGGATGCGGCGAAAACGGCGGTGGCAGAGGCGGTAGACAGACGGCGGCGGACGGGGGCGGGACGGGGGCGGGACGGGGGCGGGACGGGGGGACGGGGCGGGAGGGGGCGGAAGGGGCGGACGGGGGCGGGACGGGGCGGGAGGGGGCGGGACGGGGGGGGGAGCGGGCGGGATCGGGGGGCGGGGACGGGGGCGGGACGGGGGCGGACGGGGGCAGACGGGGGCAGGACGGGGGCGGACGGGGGCGGGAGGGGCGGGACGGGGGCGGAGGGGGCGGACGGGGCGGGACGGGGGCGGGACGGGGGCGGGACGAGGGCGGGACGGTGGCGGGACGGTGGAGGGACCGGTGGCGGACGGGGGCGGACGGGGGCGGGAAACGAGGGGGGACGAAGGCGGGACGGAAGCCGGGACGAGGGCGGGCCGAGGGCTGGACGAGGGCGGGACGAGGCGGGACGAGGGCGGACGAGGGCGGGACGAGGGCGGGACGTGGCAGGGATGGTGACGGTGACCGGGACTGGAACGGGAGCGGGGGTGGGCAACGGCGTGGGGACGGGGCGACGGTGGCCTAGAGGTTCCCATCGGGCGGCTGGCCGCCGCCGCCGCCGCTGCCTACTGCGCGTGTGGCTTCCTCCTGTGTTCGCGGCGATTGGGCGGCCAGCGGACCGCTCGCCGGAAGGTCTGCTTGTGTAAGGGAGCCCCTACCCTAGCCGCGCTACACCTGGTGTAGCCCTCATGAGGACTTGCGGTCGCAGTAGAGGCCGTTTGGGCAGAAATTTCGGATACCGGCGTCGGACGTTTTGGTCCGATGTGCTGGGTTCTTTCAACTACACGATGGTAAACGGAATTGGTCATAGGGGACCCGATAGACTGCTTCCGAAAACATCGGATGTCGGACGAAGACCAGTTTCGTTTCCATACGTCTGTCGGATGTCGGTTTACCCAAATTTCTGGCAAAATCGCCTCCACTGCGACCGCCACTCATTTGGCTTCTACTGCCCCGCGACGTACAGCGTTCCCATGAGCAAGAACCCACTTGTAAAAGCGACAATTACACTCTTCCTCGAATAAATAGAGAATTTCAATTGCGATCGTTGTTGCGAGGCTATTCAGCCACGTTTGAAGTAGAACATACTGAGAGTTCTTCATAAAGAGTAATTTATTCTCCCCGAATGAGTTGCAGATAGTGTTAGGGTTTCCGTGAGGTAAATACATTATTACATAAACTGACAAATACAAGTATAACGAAGGCGTAGTTCACATTCTTAAGTGAGAAGAATATTTTGACGATATCACAATATCAAAAATATTGCTTTATAATTAACAGTGTAAATAATGTAAAAATTTATTACTCATGGACAAAACACGATATCACTTGAGATTTAGGTCTAAATATTTACAATTTGCAATAGCTTAATTTTCTCTCTGGCTATAGAGGTCGTCATTTGGGGACTTGAGACTATTCGAAAGAAGCATCCTTCAAACCAGGAAACTCGTTTTCTAGGAGCTCCGTTTCCGTGGGCGCTTTGATCTCGTGTGACAGTCGCCGTAAACAGAATATAACGCTCCAGGAATCACGAAACGTTGGAGCTTTTTGCACTTTGAATGCTGAAAATGATCTCACATGCTGCCTTAAGCTTATACTCATATTTCTCTATCGTTTACATTTAAAAATTGTTTCTTGGATCCCTGATAATTCATTCTGCATTGTACAGAACAGTAAAGAAAATACACGAAACAAACAGAAAACGAATAAATGTGCAGATATAATTCGATATTAATTACGATTACAAGTAAGAGAAACGTTAAGCATAACAAGTGACTAACAAGTAGTAAAGTTATACATAAATATACTCTTGATCAGAGAGACCACGGGAAACTATCGATCAGAGCAGCTGGCCGCCACAATTCCTCTTAAAACAGTGGCTAAATTCAAGCCAGCTATGTTAATAGTGTCGAAAATCCGCCACCTTCGGGACTCGACCCCTGAGACCTCCAGACGCTGCAGACGAGGGATCCACTGCCACTGAGCCATCACAGCCGGTAAAAAGAACTCTCATTGTGGAGAGTGCGTGCGCATGCCACGCCACGTAGCGAGCAGTGGCCGCGGGCGGCGGCGGCGGCGGCGGCGCGCTTCTCGAGAACCGGCCCCTGCGACGCTCTACTCCGCGCGACACACGCGCTCCTCGCCCGCCGCCCCGCCCCGCCCCCTCACGCCCCTCCTTTCCTCCTCTTCCTCCTCCACCTCCTCCTCTTCCTCCTCCTCGTTGCCCGCCCCTCGGCTGCGCCTCGGCGGCCGGCGCACCCAGGGAAAAACTTGCAGGAAACCAGTGCGTATGCTTGAACCACACACGCTCTCTGCCCAAGTCTCGCCTTTTTACTGGCAGCGACGGGAGGCTCCTACCATGGCAGGAAGACGCCACGCATCACGTGTTCTGGAGCCCCGCACCTTCGCCATTTACAACTTCCGTCTGAATACGAAACTATGTTAATGTTATGCAATGTACTGTAGAGTAGTTTCTTGAGAATAAATACCAACATTTCTGATAAATGATATAATACTAACGAAACAATGAGTACTATTTTTGAGAAAAATATTAAAAATGTCGTGGGGTTTTCGTGTAGAGTACAAGGAAAATATTAAAAGATACGTTTCATATTCGCAGGGCGTCGAGTTCGGCCATATAAAATAGCCATTTGGGGGAAAATACTGTGTACGGATTTAGCACTGCAATTGTGCAACAGACGTGCGGTTAGACAAACGTTAAAAAAATCGCTTTCAGGATCCCCAAAATATGTATTTCCACCAAAATCTCTACATCGATTTTTTTGCAACATCACATATCTTTCTCTCTACGTATAAACGATATTAATATGATAAAGTAAAAAAGTCTGTTGAACCATTTGATCCACCGATGAATGCGTTTTTAAAGGAGGCTATAAAGAAAAGTGCTCAAAAAATCAAGGCCATGAAGTAAGGTTATAAGAACAGTCAACATTTGGGTTTCTCACATTCTACTGTGCCAGTATTTCGTAACACAACGTTTGTGTCAGACGGTATCACACATAACAATGTTTTTTGTAAATTGCATCAATGACACATTTCAAAAGCAAAATACATGCAAGAGGAGACGTCATTACGTTACGCGAGGACCAACATCCGTCTAAATATTTAAACCGTAGTCATTCAAGTAACATAGAGAAGATAGGAGTTTTGAGGGATTTCATTGCGAGGGAAAAAGTAATATGAAGAAAGTAACTTGAATACACTGTTCCATTGTTATGAAAAAAAAGTCTGAAACACACTCGGAAGCGGCGAGTAATCGAAGATCTTCGACCTGAATGACATCAAACAGAATCTAAAGGACTGGATCAAATAAAAGAAAATTTAATATCACCCACAGTCAACTGTAATTGAGCAACTATCGGTCTCCCTCAGTATCTCCAGCCGCCACCAATGCCTTTCGGTATTGATACGCCCACAGCAATGCGTGCTGCCGCGCGCACAAAACCTTTCAGCCCGGGCTTTGTTACCAAATTTCGCTAAGCTTGTACTTTCCCATCCATCAACTAACAAACATAAAAATATGTTGCTGAACAATCTCATTTATGCTTTTTTTTAATTTCCATTTTTTCTCTTCTTAATTATATGTTCAGTTTATTATTATGCACACATGACTTTTAGCGTAGTTTCGCTCAGACAAGAAAAATTCTACGTCCGTCAACTTCAAATTACGATAGTTTTATTATTATTATTATTATTATTATTATTATTATTGTTGTTGTCGTTGTTGTTAACGATCAGATCAACATTAGAAAATGTTCAAACTCAAACTGCCTACTCATCTTCCTCGTATCTTCCCGCTTCGCGCTAATAAAAAGTAGGCGATCGTCCTCCTCCCACGAAGCAACTCCGGGGCAGTCCGCCACCACACCGGCAGGCGGGCGGCGTTCTGTGGCGCATTCCCACGGCTGTTTGGAGACAAGAGAGGTTTGCATTCCCATGCACGCGGCGCTGCCCGCTCAAAACGTATTCTCGAGACATTGAAGCAGAATATAGTCCGCCAATCCGGCTAAATACGAAGTAAGGATTCCCTCGGTAGTTCATATCTGAAACGTCGAAACACGCGAGTCGTATTCAGAAGAAAATAAGTCCCGAATAAGTCTTGAGTAGGAATTGTTAATACAAAATTGATAGTACTTGAACGTTAGAGATTTCGAAAATAAAAAAAATATGTATAGCTGGAGGTGTATACTACTTTTGCGACATATCAATTGTTAAAATGAACATTTAGAATATTTGTAACATTTCTAGTAGTCTATCCTTAGATATTTTATATTTAATTCTTTTGGATGTTACTGCCCCAAGAGTACAACTAATTTTAACAGCAACTTAAAGAAAGTCGCGCCCTGCAAACAGGACTTATCACACATTCGTTGTTCTGGTACAGATACAATACCTTCATTTCAGTCACCACTACACAATGAAAATCTTCCTAACCTTTAATAAGTCGGCACAAACACGCATGGAGAACTTCATTTTGAGGTGCTAACAGTTCTCCATCTTCAATTGGCCGCAGTCGATTCTTCATCATCATTTATTCATCTTACACGGTCACGGTCTACTTGATCGATACGTCATCAATTTAATCACGTCGTATTGCACTAACGGGTCCTTGACCCTGATTCAATTCGTTTTTTTTAAGTATCGCTCTTCACTCACTAACGAAGACAAGTCCGTACTTGTTTAGAGTATATTCTGTTTTCCAATAAGTATATCTATGTGCAGAGCAAAGAGTATTGGGGATGAATCGACTGATTCTTCACGAGTCCCGGCTCCAACACAGGCTGTAATTATGGGTAGGGCGTGGTATGCGAGCATCATGTAAGCAAAAACTCCACTAGATCATAGCGTTGCGTCAAGTGATGCTAAGATCTAACGACAGTCACATCCTCCGTTTCAGAGGGTATCGCATGGGTCACTGGTGACTCCAACGCACGCAAAAACAAGCAGGCCAGCATGCGAATGGATGCGTTGGTGATAAGCGATATGGATAAGAATGGTTCCTTGAGAATTAGATGTATTCCATCGTAAATATAGTGCGGTATCGAGTGTGCTACAGAAACCACAGCATTAATTTCCATTCTCTTCCTAGGGCTTTTATCCAGCCGAATGCCGGTTACTCCATTACACATATTCGACCATACACTAGACAACAACATACTTGCGGGCTCCTCTGTTCTGGAGTCGGCAGAAAAGAGCAGCCCTCAGAGACAACACACATGAGAGACTAGGGATAAACAACTATACCCAAGGCGGGACTCGAACCCGCGACCTTTCGGACTTAATAGCTGAGTCGGTACACGTTCTTAGCCACCTCAGTCGCCCAGGTCGGCTAATTTCCATTTTACTACCTCTAAAACCTCTTGCACAATTCTTCTAGTACCCAGATCTCACGCATCGTCGAATAAATGCCGAAGTCGCGTCCGTGTACCAGTTATTGCTCTGTGAATATTCTCTCGACTCAAACGAAAAAATATACGTCAACGCGGCGGTGAATCCTACTACAATGGTGTCTATAAATTGCTAAGGACCGCTCTATTTCTTCGAACATTCAAAGATTGCGCTTTATAACAGTTACAATTAGAGCACGCGTTTTTTTACTTTCCGCCCTATCTTACGTCGCGCCCGAATCCCTCGAGTTTGTACAGCGATGTGAAAGAAACTCGCACCCGTTTCAGACACGCCGGTCCTCTGCAAATTCACTTCCCAAATAAGTATAGTAGATCAGCGTTCACGAGATTATGAACAAGAGGTGATGCTAGCATTACAAGTTGACAGGCAATGGATTTTTGGAAACCGGACGAGTAGAATATGAGGCACTCGACCTCATATATGAGTGCCGGCGTGCCAGAGAGCGCATCTGGCTCCAGGCCGCGGCCTTGCCACGTGTGCATCGCACCGAAACATCCAGAGGCACGAGCGAGCGCATCGGCGTGTGCGGAAGCTGCAAGCACCTCGCGCCTTAAAGGCACGCGGGCGCCCCTACCGCCCCCGCGCTCACTGACGCTGAGCCATCGCATTGGCATTCTATCGCGGGAACATCCGGAGGCGACGCGCGCCGTCGAACGACCGGCAGAAGGCCGCCACCGCCACCGCCGCCGCCGCCGGCCAATTGCGCTTCCCCGAAGAGCTGCCTTTGGAACCGGCGGAAGGAAGCAACGACGATTTGCCAGCATCCGCCATTGAGGAAGGTGACCTACATCGCTCTCCGGCTTCTTTCGCCCCGACGCACACGTACCGCTCGGAGAGTGTACTCCATGAATTCTTCCGGTAATGCCGGCGCACCAAATTTCGGAGAACTGATGGTTTGATTTAATCATCACGGCAGCTGCTGGATCCTGGGTTCCGAATAATCCTCTTCCAGCTTCTTTCACGGTCCACAGGCTTCACTCTTCTTTCATTTCGGAGACCGTCCACGAGGGCCATTCATTCACCGCCTTCTATACATTCTGAATGTTCTGTTCAATTTCGGAAATGTCACTCCGAAATTACCAATGTTACACCTCTATTAGAGTTGTGCTGGTGAACTTCATATACCAAATTTCAAAAAATTATATAGTAGTTCACGTGAAAACATTAATATTGGTATATACCCCGAATTTTATACTTGGAATGGTCCGTTACAACCCTGTTATATTTATTGCCTCCATTCATTCATCAAACCCATTGGAAATCGCAAGCGCGGCAAAAATGGGCTTCACTGCGTGACTAATTACGTGAATGCCTTCGTGCATTTAACACAGATTTTTAAAAAAATAATCCTTGTTAGGTCTTAAAAGGTTTTGAATAATACATAATGTTTCCACACAAAGTTGATGCGCAAAGATGAGGCGCTTTTACAATTTTTTTAAATATTTACTAAATACATAGCAATGTGCAGGAAGGGTCCTCTAGCTACTCGAATTCATTTCTAAACTGTTGTTTCTATTAACTGCTTTCTTTTCTGCTATTTTACGGAGGTCGTAGTAAGTCTTTTTCCCTGCAAAAACATACATTTCAGAGGAGAGCCGTTCCACACGGGTGAAAACAATTTCTCCTGCACTTGACAAATTTTAAACACTTTTCTGACGACCCGACGATTCGTACAAAAGAACCAATCCCTCAACTTTAACGCTAGATTCCAAGCTCATTTAAACACTGTGATAGGCGAGTGCTACGTCAGTGCCACGGCCTACCGCAAATGACAAACACTTCCTATTTTAATCGCGCTACCTGGATGTAACGCAATGCCTCGAGTCGGTCGCTCTAAGTTCTCCCGCAAAGGCCTCGACAACTCCCAGGCAGGCGCACAGGGGCGCTTCAATGCTACTCTGCGTGCCGGCCACAACGGGGACCTGAAACGACTGCAAACGCTGCTTAACGGGGCCCCTCCTTCGGCGCCCGAGAGGGGTCATACGAGCGCTGGACCAGACTGCGGCATTTCAACGAGTTCGAATTAATCTGTTAGCCACACACTGTCTTGTTTCGTAAGGTGCTACATCCAAATCAGAGAAGTGGTGCAGACTTCATGACTCTAGATTTCGAAATTGCAACCAGGTGAATTAAGAACGATATATGAGATGGGTTGAAGGTAAAATGTATACGTGTAAATTGGAGATCTCGTTCTGTACATCTAACATAATATGATTCTAAATTGATGGTCTCTTTATAAAACTAGTGACGCTACAGCAGCACATAATTTCTCGGATTATTTATAACGGCTACGCAACATCATATTATTACTACATGAACTTAGAGAAGTGTTCCCAGCTCACAATTGTCTATTGCCCGCGCCGAAACTCGAACTCAGGCCCATGGAGTTAACTCGCCCTGACTGACCGCTGCATCACGCAGTCCCTCAGCCGTTCTCACTTTTGCCGTCGCTTTAAAAACGAGTGGTACCTCCCATTATTTCTTGCGTGCATTTTCGAACTGTCGAAAAGTTCAACGAAAATTAGATTAGCGCCATTTTTTAACGTGTCCATTGCTGGAAAATCTGTGGAAAAAAAATTGTGCTGTTTTGAGAAATGGGATTTTATAAATTGTATTCACTTCAAGAAGAAATTACCAAGAAAACTACTCTTTTTTTACAACAAATTGTACTACAGCTTTTTTAATCTACTTTTTTAGAAGTCATGATAAAAGGAAAAAATCTTCATCTTCAATATTGTACTTTTGCCATGTTATTTATTTATTTATTTTGCAATTTTCGAAATAGTTTTTTGATACATACGAGATTAATTTTTTTTAGACAAGAAAAAATGTTCAGCCAATTTCCTGAACATTTGAAAAATGTCACGGAGTTTTCATGTAAAGTACCCCCAAAAATTACTAATGATCTCCACAAGTATATGTTACTCCGGACGTATTAACCAAGTTTTAGCACAAAAGCTTTTAATCTGCCGGCGCCGCTTGCGGAATTCCTTAACTACGCTCAGTGAAGTCACGGAGGTTACGCGAATTGGAGATTTCGCCAGTTCCTGGATGTGTGACCGACGAGGAACCCCGGGATCTAACGGCGCCGAGCGCCTGTCCGAAGGGATTGTTCACAATTACAGCTCCAAGGAACCATAAATCCGGATTTTACGACCAAAAATTCGAGATCTCATTGCTGAAGAGATGCCAATGAATGCAAATACAGCTAGGGAGCAAAAATCATTAGAAGATGCCACAGAGAACGGAATAACTTAAAATGAATTAGAAAAAACATTCTAATACAAGAAACAAAGAAAAATCACAGTATAGACATTGCGTCATCGCACGTAGAAGAAAGAAGAAAATCCAAGGCAAAGCGAGGCGTCGTTCGGAATAACATGCTTGCTATACGTAGGAAGCTGCGGCACTTGGCTGTCTGGAAGGGAATGTTTAAACTCCGAAAGCGCGATCCAGGACACAGCGCGTGGCTCAGTCGGCGGCCTCCCTCCCTCCCGGCCCGGCCCGGCCCGGCCCGGCACGCTCCAATCCTCCAAGGAAGCAAGAGGCAGCCCGGGCCGTCCCCGCGCACACGCCAGTGTTTGTTTGCCCAGCCGTGTTTAGTGCAGGCAACGGGTAGCTCCTCCTGGCACCTCTGCGCCCCGCCCCCCCCCGCCCCAGCGTTCTTCACCCACCCACCCCGCCACGCGGTCTGCTTCCGCGCCCGCGCAGCCACCCCCTCTTCATCTCCAGCCACGCCCCCTCCACGGGCATCTGCGCGTGTCTCAGGGCCTTGTGACGCGCGGCGCCAGCGCAGCAACGGCGCAGTCGCCGGCACGGCGCCAACCGCGGGCGAACGGCAAGCTGGAAATTCGGGGTTCCGAAGCCTGTCAATCGCTTGGGCCCTAGACCATCCTCGGGAGAACGAAATGACAGTAAACCGAACGACCGATTGGCATTTAAACGGAGAACGGACTAATGTTGGCTGTGGCACGTTACCCAAAACAATTCATTCAATTCAATATACTAAGGGATGCAAATATATTGTTTGTAGTCGACAGCGAACGTGTCAGGAGTTATATTGCTTGATGAAGAAACTGCTTATGCAATTATGAAATATTCTCGGCAATCTTCTTTATGAACATATATTATTCATGTTATGTCAAAAATCCTTCAATAGCTAAGCCTTGAACAGGTCTGCCGTCTGGGAATTAGAAATTGACAACTCACTACTGGACTACTCGAATTCTGTCTACTAAAAGGCAGAGCTGATGTTAAAGATAGCTAAGCAAAGCTAATCACTTGCACAAAAAATACAAATTTTGTTAAAACTTATGTTAACTTGTAATACCGCTTCAAAGCCCAAAGCCGAAAGCACATCCTGAATAGACAACTAATGTAAACTTAACAACTCCTTCAATCTTAATTTAACATGGGTGAAAAAATTAAAAACATACTGTAAATACTGGACATTTCGATTTCAATAAAATTGAGGGGTTTCTTTCTACCTTCGGAACTCTATTGAAGAGAAAAAAAAAACCCCACCGGCTATTCGACAATTCTCTTTTACAACGGTACAACCTGTTAATAACAATAGGCGAGAGATTCTGCATCGCTTGAATGAAAAAATGAAGGTTCAAAGAAAACAATCTCCGTCGGAATCAACTATCCGCAACATTCTTCTTTTGGCGGCAGCCTACTTGCAGTATCTCAATATTTATTCACCTGGTGTGAGAGCAGGTCACCCGAGTGGGTGAACCTGCTTTCGTAACTCGCGGAATTAATGTGGGTAGGAAACGCTTTTGATACAGCCACCTTCTTCCCGCGATCCACGCCACTGGGAAAACTTTCTACAGTTGCACCCAAGAAAATAAATATTAAATAATTAATTGCATCTCTTCATAGTCTGATATTTCTTCTTTCAATAATCAAGAAAACGTGCTCCGTTCACAACGATAACAGAAAGAAAGTGTATAATTCCATAACTAAAAAGGATACCAAAAATTGTTATCGAATCCTTTAAAAAGGAATTACACACTTAACGGATTCTGTAACATGTGCAAAAGAACGACGATGCTCTTAATATTCATGCTTAGAACTAAAAAAAAAGTAGTGCCCTAGTTTCTTGCTGAAAAGGTTCATTTTCCCAGGTAATCCAATACCAATTATTAGTTTATTAAAGAAACACAACATGAGAGCATACAATACATTAAATGTTTTGTCTCAATCCCTAAACATAAACCAAAATTACGGCAGCTCAAAATTAAATTATGACATGAAATTCAATTGTATCACAAATTAATTATGATTAGTTCAGAATTACGTTCAGATCATTAGAAAAAAACATTTCAGCTACACTGTCAGAAATTACATTAAATTTAATGTGGATTAATGTACAACTGTACATTGATATTAACGTACTTTGTACATTAAAAGGATATTAATTATGTGTATATTAAATATAATGCTTAATTAAAATCAATGTAGATTTAATGTACGGCTGTACATGAAACGAAATGTACCTTGTACATTAAAACGAAATTAATGCGTTTGTACATTAAATTTAAGGTATAAATTAAAACTCACACAGATTTGATATATTATTATATAACATAGTTAGTTTACATACTTAGAAATATTTTATTTCACTATTTTAACTAAGGTATAATAAATATTAAAATTAATTTTTATTTGAGCTTTATATTTTATTCTCTACAATAATTCATCATTTATTCCACAAAACCATTTAGTTTAATATAGTATATGAACATTCATTATTCTCAGTTGTGCTGGGTTTTTGCAACGTTTGCCTGACGTTTAGTCTCGTCTGTCTTTAGTTTGGGAGAAAACATATTTAGGTGCACAAACAAGGAAGGAAGTCGAATGGCGCAGGCATTAACTGAGTATCCTGCTCTGTTGATCGCACACGAGGAAAGACTCCATAGTTTCGAGCAGTTCTGCATTTCGTAAGCGATACTACCCTGCGAAGACCTACTATGAAAATTTTCATTTCAGTCTAAACATAAGCATAGATGTTTAGTAAATATTCCATTCCCGCATCTCTTTCCAACTTTTTTTTCTTTTCACGCATGCCTGACCACGAGAGAAATTGCGTTTGGGCAATTGTTTCCAGGTTGTAAGTGGGCAAGACTTTCCTCGTTGTCGCAAATGAGTTTCGTCATGTACGCTTTCTTCCTATGAATGAATGTTTGTCTGCTTCCGCTCACTTCGTTCATTCTTCTGTGGTCAAAACGCGCCAACCAAGCACCGGATACCTCTTATCAATCAAAGCGTAATGATCCACTTTTGCCATTTCACTGCGCACACTGAAAGACTCTCCCGAGCAGCAGCTACACTGGTTATAAATACGTGGCAATTAGTTACAAGGCCAACTGCATTGAGACTCTCGAGTCCGACTCTATTGAGAATGTGAATAACCTCTGCACCAAGGATTCACAAACTTTTTCTTTCATCGACCCCTTTTAAGAGAAAGTTTTCTTAAGCTGCCGCCTTCCGTTTTTTCCATAATATACCGCACCCAGAATCAAAACACGACCAATTGTAAGTAAACGCCGTAAAGGTAACAATTTAGTTCCCCAATATTCTCGTAAATATCTCGCTTTTTGAATTATCGAAGACGCTTCCGCTTCTGAGTAGATGACTTTCTAATCTTCATTCAAATGCAATGCTTACAAAATGTTCGCTCGCTTTCCACTACGCTGCCCCGGGTTCGATTTCCGGTCGAGTCAAGAGTAGAGTGGGCGTTTTCCTTGCGATGTCCCGGTATATGTTGTTGTGTGACGATGAAAAAATTTACTTCCCAGATTGGGGAGACCGGAATATGGCGTGGGGATGTCTACGTGTTAACCACGCGTACCCCCTCGTGGCCGCGAGGCAGGGATGTCGCCGGTAGACCTGAGCCCGATCACGGGCTGTCGCGCCAAATACTTACATACATACATACGATTATATTTTGTAATCAGTGGGATTGTGATTATACTACTAAGCCCCTGGTACGTATTCAGCACTTGACCCCCCTGTTGACCTCTTGAACACCTTTGTACCTTTCAGAATTTCATCGTCCTCCCCCCCGGGGGG
>BOPP01000043.1:6566417-6609714 GCA_017312745.1 Gryllus bimaculatus
GCGACGAGCTGTCGTTCCAATACGGTTTTCCTCTCGCTCCTCCTCCCCAGTCCACCCTGTCGCCCAGCCCACGGCAAAATCCAGTTCCTCGGGGATTCTCTCATCCCGAGGCGGAGCGGCCGTCGCGCACAACTCGGACCTCTCCGCCCCGCCCACGGGCCGCCACTGCCTTCTCCCACCCACGCCCCCGTTCCGCCCTTCTCCTCACGTGGCGGCGAAATCACGCCGCTTCGCTTGGCCCAACGCCGGAGCTCCCCGCGTCCGCCTTCCTTCCTCCGCCTCTACTCGCCCGTTTTCATGCCACCTCTTCTAGTGAAGTAGTGGCGGAATTATGTTTCTGGAATACTGTCTCGCGTCGTCTCTCAGCCGGACGCCGATCTGCGGGCGAAGCATTTCCTTGGCTGCACGGTAAGTACCTGCCATTCGTGTGGGGGCGTACTTTTATTATGCATTCTTTAGATCTATGTTACAATTAAATGCATGCACACCTGAATACGTATTCACAATTTACATTTAACTCCAAGCCTAGAGGAATGATTTACGCATTTACGACGATTGGCTAGAAAACTGCTAAAAATGATTTGTATCAGCTCATCATGTTCCGCAGAGTGAAGGTTGAAGTTCATAAAACGAGTTGTTGCGGTACTCTACACGCTCCTGTTGAAACAATTGCAGTACACAGTGGGATCGCCAAAAAAATAGCGATGTTTCTGAACATCGATGCTCAAAATTGATACTCAACCAATGAAGTTCACCCATGAGGGCTTTAATTTGAAAGTGGTCTCGTTTATTGATATTTTTAAATGAGATTAAACTGGTGAAACACAATTAAAAACCCAACAGTACAATTAACAAAACTTGAGATTATCTGATTCGATAATTTGTAAATAATATAGGCTTCTTCCTGAACAAAAAATCGAATTAATTTGTTTCGTCCTTGGCTACTTCCGTTCGAAGAATATTCAATTTATAGATATCTGAAAATTATAATAGAATTTTGTGATGATGCACGTTTTTCATTTTAATATCGACCACGACATTTTAAAAACATTTAACCCAAAACATCGATGTAAACATCAACTGAAAAAAAACCGTTAAATACATCGATTATATAATAAAAACTTCGATGTTTTGAAAACACAAACATGGATGTCCCATGCCTAGAACATAGCGGGAGCGGAGTAGGACCTCGGACGTCCGCGAAGCATTGATTGATCTCATTGCTGCCAGGGCCAATGCGCACGCACCTCCAGCACAGCGCCTTCGAACGCGTTACGCCCGTCCGGCAATCGCCCCATTGTTGACGGCGGCGCGGGCGGGCGGCGCGGGCGGCGTGGGCGCCAACGGGCTGCGATGACGAACGCGATGACGCAACCCTCCGAGGGGCCTGCGCTAACAAGCCATCTGCAGACGCACATGCAGGAAGATGCGTGCCCCTAATGAATGCTCGCGTAAGGCCGGTCTCCTGGCCAATACCACGTGGCTTCCGAGAACGTGCAAACAAAGTCACTAGCTGGAATTCGTTTTGCGTCAGAATAATATGCACTACCGAGCGATGTAACTTTTTGGACGGAACCAAGATTCAAAAGTGTCTTCGAGGCTTCTTGATAAACAATCGCGATTTGAGGTTTAAAACACATCAACAAAAATTACTGGTGAGAGTGAACGGCGCAGAAGTCCTTTAAAAAAAAATCATAATTTATCGATGCTGATATGAAGTTACTGCATTTGTAAAAGAAGCAAACAATACATACAATAATTTTTACTTACGAAAAACGTATTCGACACAAATACTAAAATAAATGTATGATCACAAAGAGATAAATATTATCGTAATCTTGCTTTCACAATAAGATCGCAGAATACCATTTCTGCTGAAATGTATGATTATGTAAAACCCACTCATTCAATTATTCTAATTAAAATTCAGATGAAAATTAAATTTACTTAAATGGGTGTGTATACAAAATATATTAAAGAAATCTAGTTCCATATTATTTAGTTTTACCACATTTACAAGAACGCGTTCATCTCACATCACGGGACGAAGTGTGCCTTCTGTTCCAACAGAGTCGCTAACAACAAGAGATAAACCAAGCGTGGAAATCACTTTTGCCGATGTAGTCACGATGAGGTCAACTTATGCATACAATGGGTGCGTCCGTGCAGTCTAAGAATACGCATCTACGTAAAGGCGGCTCCACACATTCGGCATTCGCCGAGCAGCTCATCCAATCCCGAACACCTGATGTGTTCGGCGAATGTTCGCTCCCTTTGATGTGTGATGAAGACCGACAGGCGATGGGTAGGGCGCATATCGAATGTTCGGATCTCGCATTCCATGTAGACTACTCGGGATTCGCCTAATGCCGCGTGTGTGGAGCCGCCTTAACAGGAAGAAAAGATCTAGCTTGCATAGAGAAGGGCCACCCAAGTTGGCGGGTTCAAACCCGATCGAAGCCGTGGATTTTTAAGGGCGAAAAAATCCTTCCTTCGGAGGAGAAGTAAAGCCGACTGTCCTTGGTTAGTATATTTACTTGCATGTAAAAGATCCTCAAGCCTAAATGACGCCTCTGAGCTAAATTCCAATTGCCTGTTTCTCGCCCAAGAAATACCTCCTTTCTCCAGACGGAAGAGCGCGCCTGATGGTGCGAGTCTCGCCACGTAAACTAATGCATTCATTCAATTCTATTAAGCGAATTGCGGTCCGGACACGTGGTGGCGGCGGCGGAGACGGGGCCTGAAAGTGCACGCAGTGCGTCAATAGAGACGACTTGCCATGAGAAGTAATAGAGGTCTTACGTTACATTTTCCATCGAGGCCAGATGAGAATAAACCAACGAATAAAATAAATAAAACTATTTTGAGTAATAGAATATATTTCTACGAATAGGGACAGATATGACGTACAGTAAATATGAATTCAAAACCACACTACGTTATAAGGTTGGCAGTGACGGAACAAAATTAGTTCTAAGCGACAAATAACCACGAATTCAATTATTAAAATTAAATAGTGCAAGTACGTGAAAATTTAAATAATGCACACCGTACAAATTTGAATCAGAAATATCGGAATAAAACGATACATGAATAAACATTTTCAACTTTTTACAATTTTATGTCCGTTCGTATTTATCTTTCGCAATTCTTTTATGATCCCTACAGTAGTATGTTGCGACACAAGAATATTAATCCAGCCACGCAGCGCAAAGGAGTACAGTGTTTTAACACGACACAGAAGCTTTAAAAAAGGTCACGTGAGCCATTAACGGAAGCGCTATTCCAATTGTCGTTCGGCCTATCAACCTCTGATGTCGGGGCTTCGAATAGAGCTGCGACGGCAAAGGCGGGCGACGCTGGGGGCGGAGAGGCCGGCGAAGCGCCCGAGACCCTGGCGGCCGGACCGGCCACTTCCTCGAGCGAACGCCAGCTGCCACTTCTCTCTAGGCAGTCGTCGTCACAGATGCCCCTAATACGAGAGTGCGAAATCGCACCTCCAATAGAAAAAAGTGACACAAGTGCGAAATCGAGGTTACCAAGAGGTACTGCTACTGTTGTGAAGTTGATTTTGAATTAGTTCAATTACTGTCCGCTAGAAGGTGAATATTTGGTACAATCTATAACGAGTATTACAGAACTACGAAACTAAAAATTGCAGTTTCTGAGATATCAGAAATTTGCACTTGTGTCACTTTTCTTTTGGAGGTGCGATATGCAATGTCCTACTTGGATCGTCTTCTCCACCGGCACGATATCTCATTAGCCTTCGATAAATATTCTCACCGCATCAGACTCAATCAGACTGCCACCATCAACTCCGTACCGGTAAAGGTCAGGGCATTAACTGACGTCACTGCCTTGCCTCTGATGAGAGGTCCTACGGTTCGTGTCCCGACCTGGCAGAATTTTTGACACTTTCAAGACAGCTAGATCGTATTCAGCTTCTGACTGGAGGAGAATTATAATGGTCTGCTGATCTGATCTGTAGTTTCCCATGGTTTCTCCGATAAACACTAGGCGAATGACGGAGCAGTACCCTAACAAAGGGGCCACGGACCGAACGAGAAATTTCCTTTTTCTTCCTTGTCATATCCTCTTCCCCTTACATACACTCACTCTCGAATGCACTACACTAACAGACTTGTCGGGAGACCAGACGGGCGCTTAGAGCTTGTCGCGGCTGGGGCGGCGCCTCCGTGATGAGAGATACCTGACGAGGGAAGCCAACTCCCGCAATGAAAACTTGCTCTACATTTACGAGACTAATGGCCTAACTACCTGACGGTGAAATCAATTAAAACCATCAACGCCGCAAACGAATCCGCAAAATCACCTCACTCATAACCAGTATTACCACTGACACTCTCTAGAGCGTCCTGAGATATGTCGCCAACACCGTCAGCGCCTCTTTCTTTAGGTCGACGTTATTTCCCGAATTTCCTCAACCGTTGCCATCGCCAACTACATTATCCCTCCCGTTACCACCGCTGGCACCGCCCTCTCGCCTCAGCCGGCTGCAGTCGGTGCAGTGCCTCCGCCTCCGCCGCCCCCGGCGCCGGCGCGCCGCTCGCGCTTGCTTCCGGCGTCGGCGCCGCCGTCAATCACACAGCGTTTCCGGCGCGGGGCCATCAGCCTCTCATCCAACGCCGCTTCCATCTCCACACTACCCCTGCCGCAGTGCGACTCGGAGCCGAGGTCCCAGGGCTCCAGCCCTCACGCCACTGGTAGCTAAGACAGACGAGGTCTCGAGAGGAATTCTAGCGGCCGGCTACTCTCACCTGAAATTTTCCGTGGGTTCTCCGATCAATGCCAGGCGAGCGCGGGAGTAGTACCCTAACAAACGGGCCACGGACCGCGCGCTACCTTTGTTTCCTTATCTTTGTCTCCTTCTCTCCCTTAACGCATGATGGGAGACCGGTGGGGAACTCAGACAAGTCTGAGCTGGAGGTGTGTCCGCTGGTGAAGATACCTGGGGGGGGAGACCCACGCTCGCATGCCAACGTTTAGGTCGACGCTGGATCTGATGTTCTTGTGGGGATGAGAATTGTTACCGCCCGCTCCAGCAGTATAAAATGCATTATACTTATGGAACTAATGACACTCGCATTTGACGCGCTGGGAAATTATCAGTCAAGCAGTGCCGCCTCCTTCGCCACTGTCAGTGAAGACGTCCGCCAGTCTCTGCCTCACTCGGGTGAAGCGTTTCTGTGCGCCAGGCCAACCACATGCAGTTCTGCCTCTTCTGACTGCGGTGCACATCTTGGAACTCGTCTCAGAATCTCTACATCTTTTCGTTTGTTAACACACGCTCAGCAAAATTGGAAACACTATTCACGAACAAACCGGGGCTTGCAGGTCGTAACTCATAGTTAACGGCCTGATCTTGCGACAATTTACTAAATTAAACGTTTTCTTAGCTTACAAATACTACAACTGAATGTTTCTAAATTATAAAATTCTACTAACCTTCTGGAAAGTCGTCATTCACTATCCATTTTTAATTTTAGAAATATTTAAGTTATCGGGCTAAGAAACTTTCTCAACGACAACTTGGACAATTAGTGAATATATCAAATTAACAATATGCCAGGGGACATTGCCCTGTTTCCCGACCGGAGAGTCATATTTGATAATAATCATTCCAAACGCGGACGCAGCGTACTTTTCGTATCATCTTTCGTGAACAGACGCCCCGGCAGCGTCAGGAATCGGCGTAACCCTTTCGGGGTTAAATATGCGCGGGCAAATATTGCATCTTACAGGACCCGTGAAATCACGCGTCTCACTTGCATGGCAACAAAAATGATTTTGTGCACATTCTAAAGCAGGGTACAAAGTCCTAGATACACAAATACAGATTTCCATTGAATTTCCAATTACAACTCCTGTTTAAAGATATTTTAAAACAAGTCGTACCAAGAAAGCCATACAGTACCGCTATCTAGATTATCAAACCTCAACTACAAGTAATTTCGCCAATAAATTACAAAGATCGATTTTCATAACAGGAGAATACTGATACGAGCAATTTACTGAAAGCTAAAAGACATCTCAAAGTTTTAATACGTCATGTATCGTTATTTTTTACATTAATTTCGTAAATACCGTGTTTATTTTACTGCAGGAGAGAAAGATGATAGAAGTAAATATTTCTAGAATAGAAGTACTCTAGAGGTGACAAAAGAACAAACATTTGAGAAATTAATGTGTTTAAAATGCTAACAATTTATTTATTCAACGTCAGTTAAAAATTGTGTGTCACGTACTATTGGCAGAAGTGTATTCTGTGCACGTTTTCCAAAATGGATCCCAACCATAATCTATATTGTACATGTATAATTATGAATACAGTTGGAAACAAGCGTTTGTGGCAAGAATTGATTAGAAAGTAATCGCTCCCATATAATAAAAACTCCAGTAAGGTAATAAATACTACACGATTCCATCAATGGATTTATCATATGTCGGTGATTTTTTTTATTAAAGTTCGCATTGACATCTAGGTCATTGGCAACCACTATTGCATTTAATGGTTCGAAGCCGTTTTGTTGAGATCAAATTGCGAATGGTTGGACTGAGATTTAATCGCATTAACACATACGTACAACACATGACTTCAAATCATATTTATAAATATCATACATTTTGTCCCATCCGTAACGTGTTCAAAGGGGGGCAGGCATGCGCCAGAGGCCACCCTCCAGGTCGGCCTTCACTTCAAGAGTCCGTGCAGGGGGCGTCGCAGCGTCACGTGTCGGAGGCCGCGGCCGCGCCACGCCACCGCCAGTGCCAGTGCCAGTGCCACCGGCCGCCCGCGTTAGATAACATCCGGCCGCCGCCGGCGCCTGCCAGCGACGCGATTCGCCTCAGCGCGAGCACCGGATGCGGAGGCGTCGGCCACCCCCCCCCGGGAAGGCGGGGCCAAAGGCGAGACGCCAGGGGAGCGAGGTCACCCGAGTGGACAGCGGGACGCTAACGCAGGCGAGCTCCACAGCCAAGAGACTTCGGCGCAGAACGCGTGCGCTGATCAATCGGTTTGCTTCTTGCGCTCGTCGTTCCTGTCTCCAGCGGTTTTCTATTCCTTCATTCGGCATTCAACAGAACAACGGAATCGTTGTCGCAACACCTATGATACAATGACTGTAGTGGCTGTGCTGTATGGCTGTGGCATGGACAACAAAAAAATCGATGTTTTAAAACATCGAAACTCGAAATTAAACATTCAAGCTCACAAGAAATTGCCCCTAAACTATCGATATTTTTGAAGGGCCTACGGCACATGGGTTGGGCGCCTCTCCACGTGAGAAATAAGAGGATATACTAGGGCAGCGGTGTCGTCTCTGGGGAAGGGATTCTGCTTGATGAAGGTAGTCCTAACACCGAGAACCGAGAGTGGTATCATATATTATTTCATATATTAACTTATATACATTTTGAGTACGGAACTTTTTCAAATCCAAACATAACATCGATGTAAAAACATCGGTAATCAATCGATGTTTATAATGTCGGTGTTTGAACAAAATCATCCATGTTTTGAGAACATCGAAACCGATATCGTATTCCCAGTGCAGTGATTGTTTAACAAGATTTAATTCGAATTTTGGCATTTATTTTGTTTCTAAACCAGATACTGTCAATCCCTATTCACCGCTGATATTGTACGTGTGCAATCGTTTATGTGTTAAATCTACTGTGCCTAAGAATTCACTCATTAAATGTTAAATGAGTGCGAAAGTACCTATACATTGCTATCAGTATCTCGAAAAGTATTGAGAACAAACTTGTTGTACTTTTAGGAATCAATAGAGAATACAATTGAAGTGTCTCGAGCGGATGACGGCAAGAAGAGTAGGGTATAAGAGAGAAAAGGCAAATGAGTAAAATACGAAAGCGAAATATGTCGAAACAATGCAACATCAAAACTCACACAGGAGTAATTTCCGTCTAAATAAATTGAAAATATAATTCAAATTGACCTCTGCCACATAACCGCGAAGTTTCTGCGAACGCGTTTTTGCGCTTTTTCTCTTTGTTTTGCAGCTATCTTAAGAACGGAAGAAATGCATCCAATATCATTTGAATAATCTGCACCCTCGGAAAATTGACCATTTCAAACCGCAATTCCACGTCTACTGCTATTCTGGAGCGCACGGCTCAAATACATTCCCGCTTAGCACCGTGACTCATTGCAGATACACTTAGCCAAGACCCCTGCTAGCAAACGTACCCTTTCCCAGCATTACTACTGGCATTTCCCAACCAAAACATTCCGCAGTGCATACGGCAGACAGTTCGATAGCTTTCTACGTAGCATGCGAAGTTATCTAGAAGACAGAGAGTTATTTAAAAGTTTGAAAATATAAAATAACGACATCTCTGGGATACAACTAAAACGCGATCTTCCCTGATCATCATTCAACATATTTAACAGTAAATTGCAAACAACGCCAATACTGTATTTAGTTCTGCAGACTGTATTGATACATTTCGTATAATCACCTTACAACTTTGCAGTCAGCGAAACAAGTTTGTTCTTGAAGCGTATTATAACTTTGCGTAGCAGTAAATCATTTCCTTCTGAACACAGCAATACCTCGGACAACTCTGTTGAGTACGTGTGTTCAAAATCAACGTCTAATTCACGAAACGCGTTCGGGATAAAAGGTAACTCGAAGGAGCCCTGCGATTGGTGTTCTCTCCAGACAATTTCACTTGGCCACGGAATTGTGCCTCCAACAACTCACCAAGTGAACGCCTTTGGTTTTCTTGGAGCCAGCGCTGCCGTCCCGCGTCCTTTCCGCCGGGTCGCGCCACGGCACGCGGAGACCCCAGCGCGTCAAGAAGCAAGGAGACCGTTTACCTACCTGGAAAAAACACAACAAAAACACACACATTAATGTGGTGAAGTGATGCGAGCTCGCAACACACAAAGAAGCATAATGATCATATGACGAACATCAGCAAAACTGCCCTTGCGAAATATCCAAGCGTACGTGGTATTAACACTCGATATTCTACGAAGTGCATGCACTTGAGAAGGTACACGTAGAAAGCAGCTTCGACCTCCGTAAGATGCTGCAGCAGCACACACACGGATAAATGTCCTTCTCCACAATGAACCAAGTACACTTTAGAGACCAGTTTCTACCACCGTGACCCGAGGTCAATGTCATGCAAGTCGAAGACAGCTGCCTACAAGGCAAGACTACTCATCCATCCATCGTGTTCACTGAGCAAAAACCATCCTCAGCAAGGGCCCTGCAGCGGGAAATGATCGACGGCTGCACTGAAGAGAACGGCCGGAACTCGGAGGCCGAAGTTGGGAGGGGGATTAAATTACACGAGAAAACGAAATGCCACTGAATGAACATGTTTTAAAGGTCACATATTATTATTATTATTATTATTATTATTATTATTATTATTATTATTATTATTATTATTATTATGCCAAAAAATTACAAAGGTCTAACATTAATCACTAGCATTTCAGCATTCTACAAATCGGAAAAAAGTGATCTTCCGGCAAGTAAGCGAGAACAAATCCCTTGTGCTGAACTGCTGACTACCCGACCCCCTTCGCGACGGTGGCGCGTTCTGGAGACGTCCGGAGTCGGCTCCACTCCCACAGCATGGCGCGGCGTCCAATGACTTCTAGAAACCGTTCAAATTAATTCGTAGAATGGTAACTGGTCCCCTTTGCGATTAGTTAGGCAATGTTATTCGACATTATTATACATACGCCTATTTCAACACGCGAGCCTTTCTTCGTCGTCACCGGAGGGACGGCGAAACCTAGCCCTGCAGGCCCCGGTGACCGTGTGGGAAGAGCCCTGCCGCTTATCGGAAGCGCGCCGCTGTGGCGACTAGTGAAGGCGCCAGGGTCACTGAACCCATTCCCAAACTCTCGTCACCCGTTGAACTGTTCAGGAAGACGTAGAATGGCTAAAGGGGGTATAACCTGTCAATTACGACAGGATTGTGTACAGTGGTTGATAAAGACTTTCATTGTTGTAACGTTTCGTGTGTGCCTAACGTCACACGTCTACCTGCAGGTGTGAGAGATTGTGGGCTTCATTTCGATGAATTCGTGGCATTTGCTGAAAAGCGATAGTCCGTTTCTTCTCTTCTGGTGGTAATAGAATCACATCGTTTTCCCCAACTTTTCCTTGCGGTCGAAGCAGTGATGATTAAAATACATAATGAAATTAACCCACGAGTTATATTACAACCATAGGTCTATTTCGCCCGACGAGCCACTTTTAATATTACGCAAGGCATCGTACCCTGTATTAAACACCAGATGGTAAGCGCCTACGCGAAATATTGTTTCATAACGTAGTGCATCGTTGCACCGAAACACCCAAACATTCCACTCGAGTACAAGTAGATGATTATGCAGTTCACGCTCAATTTTTTTTTTAAATACTTTTTGTACACCAGCAATACACCGAGTGCGCTTCGCCGTAGAGGCACCGCACGGGACTCGCCTCCCTCCTCGCAGCGGCCGCGGCGCATCGCCGCCAGATGGGTCGCCCCGCCCCCGCCGCACGCGACGCTCACCGCAGCAGCCTCCGCAGCTGACGCGGCGAGCGCCCCCCGCCCCACTCGCCCTCTACCCGGGGCACTCCAATTGATATTACCGCCTCGCCGCGCTCCTCTCTTTCAATTTGCCGTAACACAATACCTAGCGAAGCGTTTTTTTTTCTTCTTCGTAATACTGTATTCGTATGTCGACTTAACGCAACCACAGGAACGAAAAGTCACACTTAACGGCCGTGGTCTGTTAAGAATTAAACAGCTCGTCATCATAACAATTGAAGCCAACGAATTGTACCTGAAAACGGAGGATGAGTACTGGTACTTTAAGAAAATATATTTTTCTCCTCATAAGATAGAATTACGAAAAGTATGAGATGTATACTTCAAAATAAACTTACTTAAACAGACCATTTTTAACACATCTTGTAGTGAACGACGCGAGACACGGCCAGTAACATACGTACCACAGTCCGTTGGTTATTTGGCGTTTGTCGGCCTGACGATAACTATACTTTCGGGGCAGTAAAATCGACGAGCGCGCGCCGCAGACCTTCGCGGCTTCCAAGTGGAAAGGAGAGCACTAAAACTCGAGCCTTGTAGAAGCTAATCTTACAACTAACTTACAGCAAGCATGCCTAAATAGAATAGCGGGTCGGTCGTAGCCTTAGGTCAACAACCTGCTTTATTTTTTCAGGTCGCGATTAAGTTTGACTTTTTCACTAATTCACTCGCCCATTCGTGCTTATTACACCGATCGCGCACGGCTATCATAAGTTCGTGTATATTACATAAAATCTACGTTATGTACAGTCGTTACACTTGCATTTTCACGCCCCGACACCCACTGAACTCAAAGAAGTGAACGCAGACCTCCCTCGAGAGCCCAGACGCCGCCAGGGCGATGCAGCGAAGCTCGAACTGTACCAGCACTCAGCGCGGCCTACGAAAGGAAAAGAGGAGAAATTAATTCGGGGAGCGCTCATACGCTAAGGAGACTTTCTCGTAACTTTCTTTCGAGATGGAAGCCCTTTTCGAGATGCATCTCGGTAAACCAAGAAGTTTCTAAGCAATGTAGGGCACTGCGCTTAAATAACAAGATACGCTCTTATCCTTTTCTGACTATTGTCCTTTCCTTCAAATAACTACACATAATAAGAGTAAATTGCGACCTAAGTTGATGTCTTTCATTTTTAAATGGCATTACAAGACTGAGTCCACATGCCTACTTTCTACTAATTCGCCGATAATTTGAAGAGAGACAGTTTGTTCAGCTTGACATTTCTATTTAAATCATTTAAAGAAAACAGGCACATTCGGTCGTTAAATTAAGTCAATTCGAAACCTGGATTTCAAAGGTTTACATAAAATCAAAAATATTTAGTTATACAAAAATTTTAATTTTAATAGTTATAATTCATAAGTGAGGTGACGGGTCAGCGCCAAAGCAACAAAAGACGTTCAATGATACACAGTACTCGTGGCCCATGAAGTGAATTGTGAAGTGCAACGCATTATAACTATGGCAAAAATGCAAGTGCTTCATTTATAGCAGCATTTACACACGTTGCAAAATAAAATGGAATTCGTCAAAACACAACAAATAAGGGACAAACCGATATAAGCTTGGAATCTAGAAAGAGATTATCAAAGCAAAGGATCCAGGCCGTAAATTTCCTTGAATTAGCATGTTCAAATTTTTGGTTAAACATTAACTGCACAATCACAATTTACTGTTAAATACATCAGAAAAAAAAGATGTCAAGGCCAACATTTTTGCTGAAAAAAATTGTCAATATTATTTAAATTAACGTCAATACGGAAAGTATATTTTTATTTCGAATTTTCAATAATTTATTTTTCTGACCACCGGCACAAAGGATATGTAAATTACATGTCTCTGCTGTGTGTGTGTGTGTGTATGTGTGGTACTGGTCGGGACACCACAACCCTCGTTCGTCTCTCAAGACGCGTCAGTCTTTGTCGAAATATGTGAATAGATTTTTTTTGTTAATTAAACTCGCATCAACTTCTAGGTCATTAGCGACAACTATTGCGTGTAACGGTATGGTAACTATGAGAATGACTCGATATGATAGTGATAGGGGGTGAAAGGACGAACACAACACAACCATGCCCGAGGCGGGGCTCGAACTCGTGATCTTGGCCATCCGGATAGGCGTTAACAGATTGTTGACCTTATTCCTACTGTTCTACCATAACAGTTTCGGTACAAATAGCTCGTTCTTGCCGATTTCCCACAAACTGATGAACCTCAGTTGCAGTATTTTTAGAATAACAATTTCTACGAGCGGGAAAGCACAGATTATTTTCAAGGAACGCACATACTTCAAATATTTCGTAGATAACATAAAATTAAAAAATAATATTTTGGTTTTAATAGTAAAACGGAGACAAATGATTTGCCAAAACGCATATTCAATTGAGGTAACTAACATGACTTTGTCTCATCGATATCGTACCGTTTGGAAATAAAAATAATTGACGCTCATATGTTGGAGATTATTACGAGATCTTACTTTCTCCAGCAATGCCTTGCCATTCGGAGACCGTTTAATATGCGTTTAATAAAGAGATTACGTTCCTCGCAGCCTGAAGCGAGTCGTGCGTGGTCCGGGAAGACCCGGGTGGCAGCCCTGCTCGTGGCTTCTGCCTGTGGCCGGGCGCCCGCGGGCCTGGCCGGCGGGAAGGGGCCGCGGAGCGGGCGGGCGAGCGGGCGAGCGTCCGGCAATTTTCGCCTTCTTCCCCGCCGCGCATTCCTCGCCTGACAAGCTGCTCCGCGATAAATTACGCCTCGAACGGTGCCCCTCCTCGGTGGCTCCCCCGGCCGACAATCGCTTCTTTCCTCCTCGCCACACGCGACGCCTGCGGCACACGCCGCGCCGCCGCGCAGCCGACCTCCGCGTCCAGGGCGCCGGGCCGCGCGCTCGCCAGCGCGGCTGCGCACGTCCCCGCCCGAGAGCGATAGCCTCGGCTGCACACGCCAACCATATGTGGACGGGCGAGATTACTAGCGTAGAGCTGTTGGGTAAATAGTCCCGTGCAAAAAGGAGGCAAATTTCATACGTCAGAGAGGGACACAATCAGGGGCTGATCCAGAAACGAATTTTGGGAGGGCACACGAAAAGGGGCCATCACCGTTCAGAAACTTTAATTGTCGAAGGACAACAGAACACTGGACATGCTTCGATCTCTAAATTTTTAGTTGTGATAATCGTTCCTAGCAACACCCTGCGCATGCTTGGTTAATTGCGTACGAAAATAAGGTAAAATGCGTAATGGTGTAAAATGCAAGTAAATACTGGGCGTTTTCCTTGGATCCACAATCACTTCCAAAATCATGACAATGAATATTTAAATCCGAGACATTCTGCGCTACAATTGGTCTAGGCTAGGCTTCCCGCCGACCACCGATGCTCGGAAGAGCGCTGCGCCAACAGCAAGGGCTCTGGCAGTGCGAACAGAGCTGCCGGGTTTTTAATATTTATTTTAATTTTTTACCCCCTTTCACAGAATTTAAAGTTTGACGTTTTGCTGTTGTGCTTATGAAGAGAATTAAATTTCTTTACTGTACACTGTCTACAATTGACACGTTTCTCTGAAACATCTGTAACTTGTTACTGGGGCGTGTGTCAACATAACCCTAAAATGACACTATTTTATCAATGTAATATGCAGAAGACATTGATGAGATTATGTGAGAAACGAATTACTCAGTGTAGAATTGCAATTATTAGCTAAAAAACTAACTACGTAGGATCATATTGTCTAATTTGGACCAATTATTGTTAGGGCATATTATGTACACCCCAAGAATATACTTTGGAAAGCTTGAAGGTAACGGAGATGCTGTGACCCAGACCGGGAAGCGCAATTTGCTAAATTGGATTTATAGAATGGCGGACGATACTTTTAGTGGGGGATGCGGTGTCCGAAAGGTATTAGAGATGATCTACTTTGCAAAATGCTTTTTGTCCGACGTGATGGATGTACAGGCGAGCCGTCCATAGCGAAGGAGACCTAGACGTTTTATTCGTTGAGAAAGTACAAATCCTGGCTACGTCTTTTGAGTTCCCAGATCCTCCATAGGCCTATGCCCCCCCCCCACACACAAAATAATATAAACGTATGGAAATCCACATGTCGGCAGTGGATGGGTATGCGAACTGTCGCATTCATTTCAAAAACTTTCCAGGAAGAAACTGGCTTGACCTTCTCCTGACCCCTGCCTCTCACCCCCGAGAATTAATATTTAAAAAGAAGGAGAAAATAAGTCACGTCCGCGCTGGCCTTTAATTACTTTAGGACGAGTCAAGTACATTACAGTGAATTCTTCGTCTTCTGACAGGAGGTTTTCCCCCTTGAGTGTTTTTTTTCCTCAGTTGTACCATAACATTTGCGCAGCTTTGATGCAATGGAGAAAAAATCTAGGAAGAATATCACGATATTCGACAGTGTAAAATATGTAATGGTTCAAAGGACTTCGACCCGTCCGTATGATATAGCGCGCCAGCAAAGCATACGTAGTTTATGAGAGTGCTTGCAGGAGAAATTATGTTGGTAAACAAGCTGCAGCTTGAAACAAAAGAAAACGTAAATTGTGAAACCACCACAATCACGATAGATGACGGAAGTGTCTCTTTATTTGTTTCCCAGTGATCTGCTTAGTACGAACATAAATGCATGTTTTAAGAAGCCATCACTCGCCTCGTTGTGGAGAGTCTTCTCTGGCGTACTGTATAAGGTACGTAGACTTAAGCTCGAAAAGAGCTGTTGTGCCAAAGTCCATACAAACATTCCTTTATGTTTCGTTTTAATACGTTTAAACTGAGTATTACTGCACAGCCATCGATGACAGCAAAAGCCTAATACGTGGGTACTTAACTGCTTATCAATTTCATACAAAAATACACAACACGTCCGCTACCGCCACCAATAGCGTTTCCCCTTCCTGCTCTGCGTCTATGTCGCGGCCGCCAGTTAGGCTCTCTGCTGCCGTTCTAGCGATCCCACTTCGCGGACGATAGGCCCAGGGAAGGTGTGGGCGCCGGAGATGCTGGTGTTGATGCTGATAGTGCTGAGACGTGATTGTAATTGTAGTGATGATGAATTGAATTGAATTGATGCCTTATTTTACGTGTCGCGACTCGGACCATCAGGCCCGCTCTTCCGTCTGGCCACGCAAATGTCGATACGCTCCTTTCACCAATTAGCGTAGAAAGGAGGTATTTCTTTAGCGACGAAACAGGCGATTTTGAATTTAGCTCAGAGGCGTGATTTAGGATTGAGGATCTTTTACATGCAAGTACATCTACAACATGGGACAGCCGGCTTTACTTCCCCTCCGAAGGAAGGCGTACGAAGGATTTTTCGACCTTCCACCAAATCGAGCCCGCCACCTTGAGTAACTCCGATACGCTAACCGTTACACCGTTGCCGCCGCCGCGCGGTGATGTTGTTGGATGTTGGATGTTGATGTTGATGTGGATGTGGATGTGGAGGAGGAGGAGGAGGAGAAGGAGGTGATGGTGGTGGCGGAGTGCAGCGCGGCATCGCGCCGCGTCAAGTTCACGCCTGTCAGCCGGGGCCCCAGCTGAGTTTCCCTGGGCTCTTCCACCAAGGTCGCCTCCAGGCTGCGCGGCGACGCCGACACCGACGGGAAAGACGGCCGGGCGCAAGATCGCTCCGCGGGGGCGCGGATTTAATGCAGCTCTGGCATCCTTTCAGCCAAATGAAAGAGTTGGCCAACCTGAAACGCTCCTTCGGTTCCTTTCGTGACGTTTAACAAACGTAAGATTAAAGTTTAATAAACGTCGATTTTGTAATTTTGCTCATTGGCGAATGTTCACATGAACATTATTTATTTTTCTAGACTGTAAAAAGAGCATCCTATAAATTGCTAGGTTTCCAATCAATTTGAAACTCTCGCATCAGATTCTAGATGACAGAAAATTCGAGAACACGAAGTGCTCCGCAAAACTCTGAATTCAATAAATCTTATTACAAGGTAGATATTTTTAGAATATGTTGTGTGTATCAGACATTCTAAATTATATATTTCCGGATAAATTGAAAAAAAAAATCATCAGGGGGTATTTTATAGCAAGCCTCGTTTCAGCAAAGACTGCTTAATAGACAATTGAACTTCGATCCAAACGTTGTATGGCTTCGTCGAAACGGCAAGGGGCGTTGGCCTGCGAGGACGGCCGCGAGGGCGGCTGCGAGGGCGGCTGCGAGGGCGGCTGCGAGGGCGGCTGCGAGGGCGGCTGCAGTGGCCGGCTGCGGGGCTGGCGTGCAGGCGAAACGGAGACCCGCCGACACAAGGTGGAGGCCGCACAACGGGAGCGCGCGCCCGCCCACGCCGCGCCTCCGTTTACGACCGAAGCCAAGGCGCGCAACTAGGGCGGAGGCCCTCCGCGAAGAGAAATGTATGCCAGCGCCACCGCAATGATTGTGTGGAAAAGTGGCAGTAGGTTTGCAAGGCTACTCAATATCGGTAAAGGGTAAAGGGAGCTAAATTAATTCTCAGAAGGTAAACTGCTGGTGGACTGGTACAGAAACAAGGTGAATTAAACATCGGAGAACGAAAATTATAAGTTTTTTTAAATCTTTTTGTAGTAACAATATTAATTATTTATAATTATCCTTTTGTTAATAAACGAGCAGGAAACACAGCAGACTTCTGCATGTGCGTGTCTAATAACGAAGTCAGTGAGGGTGGATGTCTATAGAAATAGTAACGGTGGAAATAATCCGTATGATTGTGCTAAACTATACTCGGGACAGTTGCGTGTGAAGAGAAGGAAACATTACGTCACAAATATAGAATACTAGCCCTTCAGCTCCGGCTAGTCTTTCTCACAAAAGAAAATAGAAGGGATTCTTACAACAACCAAGCCTGCCCCAATTCGAGATTTTTCATGAGGCACCAAAAACTTCATAGCGAGGACGTGCATAGTAACAAATAGATGATTTTTCTCCAACTAGCATCAATGTGTTTGGCACTTGCCGAAACAAAATGTTCCAGCAGATAGTGCAAGTTGTAGAGAATAACTTCGTGAAATATCTCAAAATATGGGATTTTGGACTTGTTTAGTTCTTGTAAGAAATCTCTTAATTGATTTACCAAGAAAATGATTTATAATCTAAAGATTACATTTCATAAACTTAAGATTATCATTTTACATTAATTTGCCTGTAACAACGCTCGATTCGCGATTAAAAGCGTTTCTAGATAATGAAAACATAATAGTAATAAGCTCATGCTTTTCTAGTAATTCATTTTATATTAATTTTAACCAACTGGAACACCTCGATCATAGCAAACATCGTTGGTTCTTCGCGTAAAATAAACCTTCAATCTATCCATCATGATTCGGATTTCTTTTCTGTCTAGAATTCTATTTATTCCTTTTCATTTCCCTTTTGTATACGATATTCGCTAAGTCGAATCTCAACAGGTTAAAAACCTGCATTTTATGATTCCCCTTGAGCTTGGCGAAGCGCGTTGGCCCCGCCAGCGCTCTGCCTGGGCGTAAAGGCCTCGAGGCGGCTGGCAGCGCGGGGTGGCGCGGGGCGGCGCGGGGCCCCAGTGGGCTGCAACGCGTGCAACATCTTGGGAGCCGAGCCTACATCGTCGCCACAGTCACAATTAAGTATTTGCAATACAATCATTTCTTGAAATTTGCTGAGGCGGTTTTGGACTCAAAGCTAATTAATACGATTTATAGTTTCTTTTTAATTCATACCATATCTAACAATAACATATTACTTTTGAAGAGAATAACCTAAAACTCAAAATTTTGTTTGCTTTTATTTGTAGAGTGCAAATGATACGCGAATATTGTTTTCGGCAAACGCTAAGGTTGTAATTTCAAAATATTTCCACGCTTCCTTCCACAGATGTCGATATTTACAATATACTCACTCGTTACTATCTAGTGGAATAAAAAAGGTTGATAAAAAAATTTGTCATGTTCAATTGTCAACGTTATGCGAGAGCTAGAGAAGGTGGCGCGCATGTGCGCACATGTTTTCAAACCTGGTACGTGAAAGTAGATTTCTGGCATTAAAGTTTTTTTTTTTTTTTTTTTCCAAATGTATCCATTTTGAGAGTCGCAGATGGTCGTAATTACAAGTACAATGTAATGCTACTTCGTCAGGCATTACAAAAACGCGCCTTAGCACGCCGATGCACGAAAAATACAGACTTTTGAGAGGGAACATAATATCTCATTAACACAACATTGCGATTAATTTTATTAATTTATTTACTACGTTCGGTATCATTTCTGCTTCTAAACTTTGAAGTTTTACATCAACTTTCAATCGCAATCGGAATGAAAACAATTCCAAAAATCATACATAAAACCAAGCTTTCTCGAATTTTGGCCCGTTGCGGCCCACCGTGCGGCGTGGCGCGGGGCGACTTCTTGGCCCCGGGATCGAACCCGGCGCACGCGCGGGCGCCGCGCCAAGGCGTCGTCCAGCCCCGCCCCCCTCCTGCACGTCCGCGCGTCCAAACGCAACCATGCGCGACCCCGGCGCGGTCGACGCGCCTGCACCCGCGGCCCCGCCCCCCGCGCGTACATCGCCTTCATAAGCCCCTGTTGGGAGGGCAGGCCGGGGACGTAGTCATTCTCGAGCACCCACATCTAAACTCGCAATCGAAGGAATCTGATAGAGGCTATGCAATAACACCCTACAAAACCATGATTCGTCCTCGAAGGTTCTATGCATGTTCTAGGGTCATGTTCCGACGGCGGCAGGATTTTCGACACTAGTTTCTCAGTTGGGTCGAATTAGACGCTGTCGCGAATTCTATCAGCTGAGGAGAATTCTACAGACTGGCTGCTCTGATCGGTAGCTTTCCGTGGTTTCTCCGATTAACACCCGGCGAATACCGGAGCAGGACCCTAACAAACGGGCCACGGACCACGCGAGATATTTCCTTGCTCTTCTTTGTCCTTTCCACACCCCTACTTACTTAAACACGCACTACACTACCCCACATGACGGGATGATTGAAGGGTTAACGAGAATAGAGGATCAAGAGATCTATTTACAAATTTGTGTGCACCAGCGAATATAAAAGGGCAAGCAAGCGAGTACTTTAAACGAGTCTGCTATGTGAGCCCAGAGTTTGCAATAAGGCATTACATAATGAAATTAATATTCTTACACATTTAATGTAAATTAATGTTTTATTACCTATAACAATTGATTTTCTAAATTAACTTGCAACACAACACTTCACCACATTTTAAGTATTTTAAAAACCTTTTTACACACATATTTTCGAAAAAAGATGGGGCGTTCTTTGACCATCATGATCTACACATATCGAAGACTAATTCACCACAGCATCGAGCAGGAGACCGCCAAGGCTCAATGGATATATCAATTAAACACGATCAAGCGCGAGCCCCTCGAAGAACAAGCGGGCACGCCGTCCATCTGCAGTCACCTCCGCGCGGGCCGTGTCAAGAGGTTAACAATACAGTTTCTCCCGGGCGGACCGTTAGTCGATTAGGCGTGCCCGCCGCCGCGTCTTCTCCAGAAGCGCCCGTCATCGCCGTCGCGGCGGAGGCCAGCGACCTTGGCGCAGCCGGCGGCGAGGGCGACAGTGTCGGCGCAGGGCGTTGGAAGTGTACGGCAATAGTAATGGAGAAGGGACCTTCCAACGTCAGAGAACATTCAACAAATTTCAGCCGACTGAATTATGATGGCAATAGATCGGCAGCTTCACCAGCAATACAGCAAATCGCCCCGAAGACGACGGAATGGGAAAATGCTCTGAAGACTAGATCCGCAGCGACCAGAGTTTGCGAAAGGTGATATTTTGACATGACATGGCAACCGATGGCAATGATCGAGACGGGGCAAAAGTAAGACAATGCATGTTCTAATCGAAAGTGATCCGTGGGTTAAATTTTATGCCCAAACAATTAATTCGTTCAGGCAACACATGCTTAAATACCATAAAAGTAACCAAGAGAATAGGGCACGAACGGATAAGCATGACATGTTTGATATTTCAAAGCTGACGTGAAGTATAGATTCATGACATTTTGTGTTCCTAATTATTAACTCATAATTTTATCACACATTATTTTGATTACATCTAACTATTTAGAGTAAAAGACACATTGCATAATCAGTAGAGTGTTGTACTGTCGCACAACTTTATCACACCTACCTATTGATTCTGGCCCTTTACATTGTGTGAGCTTTATATTGTGTAAAGCAAAAAATACTTTCAGTTCACTCGCACCAAAAGAGGTTACACCCAGGCGTTGTCTTTTAACAAAGTCGTCGGGGGAACATTTAAATTGCGTCACCGAGGAAATCTTATCTTTATCACCTTCAAGAGAATAGTGGAAAAGAAAACTTTCAAATTTTAAATACATTCTTAATACAATGTCACAAAGAATTCAGGGTCTGTGATGCGTAACAAATTCTGAAGCAAATTACGACAGTGGCAAAATCAAATTAAAATTTAAGAATAGAGGCATTGTACGTTACTTTAAAGGCTTTTCGTTTGACGTACGAGTTTAAATTGCTCGATACAAAGCGATGTGGCCTTTGGCCAACGGTCAAAACCTCCTCCTGCTGACGTATTAAGCTCGTATCGTCCGCGTTTGCATGCCTTTGGACGGGGCGTTCTCACCACTCGAACCCCATAAATTGTCAAATAGTCTTGTAGGAATCGTAAAATGTTGACGAACAATGACGGAGCAGCCGCTCCGGATGGCCGAGATCGCTAAGGCAGAAGGGCCATACGATCGTGAGTTCGAGTCCCGCCTCGAGCATGATTCACCCCCTGTCTTGATATCGTGTCATCCTCACAGTTACCATACCGTTACACGTAATAGTGGTCGCTAATTACCTAGAAGTAGCTGCGACCTTAAATAACAAAAACAAAGACCGAGCAAATCGACTGCCACGCCGCCTTTCAATACCCTGACCTTGACCCGCGAATTCCCCGTTCACAGGTCCCTGTAAAGCACGCGCAAGGGGGGCGCTGCTTTCAGCGTTCTCCGGGCGTACGATTCGTGCAACCCCCCGCGTGTGCGTTTGCGAGGAAAGCGCTTGTGCGCTGCTGTGGTGGCCGCCGTCCGCCGTCCGCGCGCCCCGCCGCCTCGGGCCACGCCCGCGTGCGACCGCCCCGCGCCGGCAAACGCCTGCGAAGCCCCTCAAGCGAAGCCTGCCTCGCGCGGCCGTTCGGGCCGGCCGACGGCGACGGCGACGACCGCGGGAGGACATATTGCCAGTGCAGGGAACCAGTGATCAAGGGCGCCACGATCATTCCACACCAACAATAAAACGGGGTAGGGATTCTAGAGCTCAAAAAAACCACGAGTATGTACAGATTATACTTCCTCCGTGTTACGTACAACTTTTACATTTATTTTTACGAAAAAATAAATGGAATTAAATTGAACTCATGCTGACATTTTTAGTCGTGGTTGCTGAAGTACCTGCCTCAATTGAATGGGTCATATGTTGGCGTAGGCCGAGCATAGGAGTTCATGAGCCATTCCTTACAAAATCAGTGTATATTCCGTAACTCACGTCAGTTGTTAAGTCTCATTGCAAGTTTCCCTCGTAGTTGCAATCGTAGGCCGCCATACTGTTATAATAGTCGCCACTACAAATCGGTTATATATCTTCCCCAATATTTACAAAATGTTCAATACTTAACGTGATTTTGAAAAGTAGCCGCAACAATTTCACGACAGCATTTCCGAATAATAAATTAAAAATTCTTCACCTTGTTTCCGCCGTAACTGGGCGAGCCCGGTCCATTGCACCCAGGTCGCTTAATCTGCGTCTAATATTGCATTGTCTGCTTTTGTTTGGTCGACAACTGATTCGTGTCCAAGGGACGGACAGTACACTCTACATAATCTGAAGTACTATGATACATTCGACGAAAAGCACTTTGAATAAAACAATTTCCCCTCTCAAAATTAGTCTCTGGATCCGCCCCTGGGTTCATCATTCATCAATTTAACGTCAAGAAAGTTAAAAACTGCTTGATGTATTACGGGGGACCTCTGCAATTCCCACACTAGTTTTTATCTATATTGCAATTTTACAATGCGAGCAGAAATTGAAGGAAATCTTGACTGAATGTTCACACTCAGTACTCGTCGCTGCTTAGGGTACCGATGACTTCATGCGACAGCATGGCTTCAAGGAAGAGGCCGTCCACCCTTCCACGTATTCCTTTGCGTTTTCGTCATTCAAATATAGAGTAGTTTGCAACGATAATGCAAACAATTGCCAAAAAAAATATTTTCCTAAATTCCATGATTTCTGAAAATGTCGCCTTCACTAATGCCGTCTCCGATATAGGAATCGTACAATTCACATACAAAAAAGAATGGTACGAATAATAAGCAAACCCCACACACGTGCTTCTTGTAAACCTCTCTTTATTAATCTACGTATCTTACCATTACCTTGTCTCTTGACATATGAATCAGTGTTTTTGTCAAAAATTAGTTATTTAAGGGCGGGAATATATTTTCAGAAAACGCCGTCGTCTATGACTACAACACTCGACGTAGTAATCATATTCATCAGGTGACAGAATTAACTGCTCACTACAAAAAAATGCACATATAATACATGAATATTATTTTAGAACACCTTTCTTTGCAAAAGTTTAATTCCCAAGTAAAATATTTTCTGCTGCACAACTGTTTCTATACAATTAGAGACTATACCGAGCATCCAAAAGGAAAGTAATGTTAATTTTAACGACATTTAGTGTATTATTTACCGTTTGAATTGTATAATTCTAAAGAAGCGGTCACAAGTATTGTACTTCAGCTTCTGGGTGAATGACCACATCTTGATCAGGTTTTCGTCCAGTTTCCCTGATCCTTGAGCAAATGCTGAGATGGCCCCTTGTTTTGCTTCTGGACATAAATGTAACTTAAATTTAACTTCTTCCCATAGCACGTCACACACAGTATTTAACATAAATAAATTTAAAAAATTCATTAGATAGATATTTCATTATGCTTCGAGAGCAAGAAAGCACGAATTATTCGCACTCATATGATTCATGTGGTGGATGTGTGAATTCTCCGAACACGCGAATAAATGACAAAAGTCAGGTGACTTTCAGATACAAGTATGCAAATTCCTGCACGACTCGTCAAAGAACTATTTTTGATAAGGAAAAAAGAAAAAATCTCAGAAGAATGCGTTATGCAAGACACGCAAAGAATTCGCATCATTAAGTAGTGAACCAAAGAAAATTCCAGGACCAGAACGTGGAGACTGGCAGCACGCCAACGTCTGCGTGTCCGCCTGTGACGAGATGTAAACCTTAAAAATAGACAAAAGAGTCGCACTGAGTGCGACAAACGCCGACGCGATCGGTTGCGTTGTCGAAGGTTTCTGCCGGAGTTCCGTCTACTCCCCACTTCTTGGGCGGATGGCGGCGAATGAGCCCGTCTTTAGGAATGTCGGCTCTTGGAGGGCGCGGGGTCCGGTCGCGTGCAGGGCCCGGCGCCGCAGGCGGAGGAAGCGGGCGAGGGCGGCGAGGGCGGCGAGGGGCGGCGAGGGGCGGCGAGGGCGGCGAGCGGGCGCGAGGGGCGGCGAGGGCGGCGAGCGGCGAGGCCGGCGGGCGGCGAGAGCGCGAGGCTGTCGCGAGGTGCGCGGCGAGGGGCGGCAGAGGGACGCCGAGGGCGCGAGGACGGCGAGGGAGGCGAAGGGCGCGAGGGCGGCGAAGGAGGCGAGGCCCGGCGAGGCGCGAGGCCGCGAGGGCGGCGAGGGGCGCGAGGGCGCGAGGCTGCGGCAGGGCGGCCGAGTGCGGCGAGGGACGGCGAGCGGAGCAGGGCCGGCGAGGCGCGGCGAGGGCGGCGAGGGAGCGGAGGCGGCTGAGGGCGGCGAGGGCGGCGAGGCGGCGAGGCGCGAGGCGGCGAGTCGCGAGGCGCGGCGCAAGGCGGCGGCGAGGGCGGCCAGAGGCGCTGAGGCGCGGCGCAGAGGCGGCGAGAGCGGACCGCAGGTGCGGCGAGGGGCGGCGAGGGGCGGCGAGGACGCGAGGGGCGGCGAGACGCGAGGGAGGCGAGGCGGCGGAGGGGGCGAGGCAGCGAGGGCGCGAGCTGCCGGCGAGGGCGGGCGAGGGCGGCCGAGGGCGGCGATGGTGCGGCGAGGAGGCGGCGAGGCGGCGGCGAGGGCGGCGAGGACGGCGAGGGAGGCGAGGGCGGCTGAGGCGGCGAGGGAGGCGGGCGGCTGAGGGCGCGGAGGGCGGCCGACGGCGGCGAGCGGCGAGGCGGCGAGCGGCGAGGGCGCGAGCGGCGAGGGCGGCGAGGGCGGCGAGGGGCGCGAGCCGCGTCGAGGAGGCGCGAGGGCGCGAGGGCGGCGAGCGGCGCAGGCGAGGGAGGCGACGGACGCGAGGGCGGCGAGGGGCGGCGAGAGGTGAGGAGGGCAAACAGGGCGACGAGGAGAGGGTGTGCTGCCGAGATTCAACAGGTCGCACGCGCACGCGCACGCGCACGTAGGACTCGAGCTGAAAGCGGCGACGAGCACAGAATCCGCGGTGAGATGGGGCCGCAACGAGGAGACTAACGAGAGGAAACGGGGAATTAGAAGGACGAGAAGGGAGACGGAAACGAGTGAACGGAATGTCAAAAAATGAGAGTTGATGGACGGTAAGGGAGACTGCGCGATGAGAGAACTGACGGCGATATCGGGCACTGAATGACGGTTGACAGCTGTGGAAATTGGCAGGAAAGCGAGCGCGGAAGACCGCACATCTCCAGCAGAGACGGCCACGAATGCTAATGTCACTAGTGAAAAACAAACTGGCTGAAGAACGCTTGGGGGTACAGAACCCATTAAAATATCAACCGAGTGATAGGCCTTGTCCTTTGGGCATTGTGAGGACAAGTCTCCTCTGCAGCCTTAGTGCGCATTGACAAGTTAGTTTAGTAAGCGCCTGCGAGACAAATTAGTAGCACATCGCAAATTGCGTAGGTACGTAGCTCATGCTTGCACACGACGTTCTTTCATAGGCCTCTTCTGCGCGTTGATGATGCATAAATATGTTTTATGATATACCTTATGAAGAAATGCTGCAGAGCGACTAAAGTATATTGCGTAAAATGCAAAATGGGCGTCGGACACTCTACATTTTCTTATTTTCAGGCACGTTCAACCAAAATGAATACAATATGACTGTTTCAAAAATAGTCAGCAACATTAAATTTGTTTGCACGTTTCATTGATAAAAAACCCATTTTATCATTAAGTTAACTCAAATACACATAAAAAGTGGATAATTGCCGATCCACATTTTCACAAAACCTATAGACAAACACGTAGACGCATAATGAAGATTTGTTTTCAGAGATATTGTGTTACAACACTGCAAAAACTGAGAACAATATGAAATATTTAAAGAATACAAAACACCATTAAAAGATGGAGCGATCACTAAGCGTTTCCTCGGCGAGTTCCATCCACAGGCCACAAACGAAAAAACAGGTGCATCTAATTGCATAAAAAATATTAAATTTTAATAACAAATTAGCATAAAACCATACGCCCTTCATTTACTTCTGTGGCAATTTTAGGAATCCGAAATTAATGGCTTCTGTATGTGTTCATTTTCGTTCATACGTTTTTTAGATTTTCAAAGCATTGTTATGCAATTTGTCATGTATATTTGCTGTTTGTTTAGTCATAACTGTTCCAATGTTACTCCGATGTAAGTTACCCTTCCTTCGCTTAGAGTGTAATTTCCACATCGTACCAAGGTAATGTAATGATATTTTGTTAATAGGGGGGGGGTCAAAGATTATTAATAGACAGTAAAGTGCTGCAATACCTAAGTGTTGGCAAAGGTGCATAGCGTGCAAATTACACAATCTGGTTGGTTATTTTAAACAAAATTTGCCGCGTAATGACACTGCCGAATTGAAAGGCAATGTACTAATATGTTCTTATAATAAGTGTGTTTCACATATTTTATTTTTAAAATCCTCTCACTAATCAGCAAAACTACAATTTTTTAAAAGAAAGTAACGGAACAATTTGCTTATTAAGAATTTATGGCAACATCCTGTTATCAGTGTAAAAGCCAGCGTTTCGCATTTTTTTTTCTTGAAATTAATGGTTTTGTTACGTTTCCTGGGCGGGTTACACGTGAATTAAGTCTTTTGCTATCACAATGCGAAAATCAGTATTCGACCAATCATTTTTTTAAATTTATCATGTTGCATCAATCACTTGAAACCTCAATTACTGAGCAGACCTACACAATAAATTAGAACTCGCGCTGACCATTTCTATTTTTGGTTTTGGATAGTACGGGTTATTTCAGGTCCTCCCCAAGTACAGCTCCACTTCGGCTTAATACTCCGAAAGGCGAAACTCCAATTTTTTCACAGATGGCTATTCATAAAATTTAGATAGCATACATTCAAGAGCAGCGAAATTAATGTCTCGCAGTTTTCTGATTCCGCCTAAGATACAACGAGTTTTCTTTTTGCCAACCACGTTTCCGGCGTCTTTCGAACGTACAGCCGCGCAACGGCCGACTGATCGCTCCCGACGCGCCAACTGCGAACCGGAAGGGCAAAGGGATTGGGGAACCAGACGCAAGCAAGCAAACAAACAAACGATGGAGGCAAGCGGGGCACGAAGTGGCAAGGGGGGCAAGGGGGGGCACGCGGGATGGCGGTCGCGCAAGTCGAGGAGCCGGCGTCCGAACGAGTCGACAAATGGCAGTGAAACAGGTTGTGCGCTGCGGTGACGTCAGCCTTCAATGCCAAGGTGCTCCGGCGGCGGCGGCGGCGGAGGAGGAGGAGGAGGAAGCTGCGACGCAACGGCGGTGTCGGCGGTGGCAACACTGATTCAGATATTTGTCGCGTGGGTAGCGCTAGCGCCAACGCTGGTGGCCGTGGCAGGGGTGGTGGTGAAAGCAATAGTAATTACGATTAAAACGCGCACAGCAGAGACAATGCGCCTGGCGGAAGTGGAGCCGATTGCGGCGCCGAGGCAGCATTGATGGCCATGGCGAAGCGACGTTAGCTCGACGGAGGCAGGAGGTGCGGCGGAAGTAACATGCTGTGGGGTAGGCGCCGGGGAGAGTGTCGAAGGAACGCATCTTCCCCTGCGGTTGGTTAGAGAAGAGGCGGCGGCGGGATGGAGGGAGGGGGAATGGTGAACGAGTCGAGTGTCTGTGACTGGGCGGCGGCTGCGATTGCGTCAAATGCGACGTGAGGCGACGTGAAACCGACACCGGAATTAAGGAGCGCCGACATGCCAAGGCACGAATGACGCAGCGCGGAGGAATATGGAAGTAAAGGAAACAAAGAATTGCTGCGAAGGATATATAGAAACATCAATGCAACGCTTTTCTCTTCTATTCTCAAGAAGTTTCTCTACAGATGCGTTATATCTTCTGCTAACGGATATAATCTTGTTTCTGTCAGTACAATTGCCTTTGACACGTGAAAAATACAAATATGTTATAGTGCTAAACCAAGCTACTTGAAGCAGAATGGCGTTTTATTACTCTCGAATACGTCTTTGCGCCTTAGAAAAACGTGAAGCGATAACAATAGTTCATTACTCACCTCTGTAGGCAAGTGGTTTGCATACTGGCTTCTCAACCCCCGGAGGTTTGATCACGGCCGAGGTGCGTCGAGTGTGGACGTGCGCATGATCCAGTGGCCATGTGGCATATGCGGCATGTAAAACAACCCTGGCTAAATGCCCGGCAAAAATTATATCCACTGGCAATTGCAATGCTAATCAGATCCCATATTCGCTTAGCGGGGGAACGCCTCAAGTAATGGATAAACGTAAACTGAAACTGCTGTAGTGGCGCTCCCTGGCAGCACATACGGGTACCAACAAGGTGTAGAGAAAAACTCAACAAAGATAGCGAGAGCTGCGTACAGCAAATTAAAACAATATATAAAAAGCAACGAGGACGGGGAAAAGAAAAGAGACAGAGAATGCAAAGGAGATGGGGAAACTGCACAGCGAAAAGAACGGGCCTAAAAAGACAACGGGAAAAGAAAAGAAAATTGGAAGAATATAGAGACGTGGATGAAGAGACAAGAAGGGAAGAAGAAAACGTTCAAGAAAAACGCACGATGGGACACGCATATATAATTTGTTATTCATCGAACGGAATGAAGTTTCGGTCAGCTTCCAAGCCAGAGATCTCAACGTGGTCGCCGTCGGTCTTCCTGGCGCGGCGTTTGTGTTGCAATGCAACTATATGTGCGAAATTAGCATGAAGAGGAACAAGATGGTGGAAACGCTAGAACCCTGACGAGACCAGCCCTCGAGCCTATATTGTCCGCCACAATTTCTACTTAAAGCGGACGGTGATCGAAGCTCGGATCCACCTGTAGGTGTGCAGTCTGACCGCTGCAACACGGGTCACGCGGGACAATGTGGAGGGGAAAAATATTCTAAAAGAGAGGACGGCCCCGTCCCCGCCACCAGTGGTGCTGGCGAGGCGGCCACTTTGCCATGACGGATGCTTGTGCCGCAGCTCTTTGGCTTCCCGTGGAAAAAGGACACCAAAAATACGGCTTTAGAGCGAATACAAAAAAAAAAAAATTATTTCCCACATCCATTATCTGAGGCAATAGTTCTCGCAGTACATCCTCACGTTCGTTGTTGGAAATTTGTTATATAGGTCCCGTTCTGTACTTAGCGAATACTTTTTCCCTTCGTCATCAGTATCCCATAAGAAATCCCACACTTCTTTTAGGGTTTGATCACAGTTTCCACTTTCACTTTTCGGCGTGTGTTTCAAGAGACAAAAACGCAACAATACAGCAAGCATTTTTTTCCTTTACCGGAATAGTTCAACAATATCCCAATGCCCTAATCAGTGCGAATATTTGCACGTAACTAGTGCTGACAGATGTGCTGCCAGTTGCAAGAAATTATCGCTTACATAAACTAAATTCATGGTCATTGAGAATGAATATATATAGCAGATGTCTTTTAGGACAGATATACGCTAAAACTAGGAAAATTTATATATCGTTTCATCCGAAGGTTGTCTTATCTGCAGAAATATACGGTAACTAAGTTGACCCATGGACGTAACCTACGATACATGTGCCCAAAGCATACGTTTTACTGTCTTGTTACGCATTTTTAAGTCTTACTATTTCTTTTCTCCTTTTTTATTTAGTTATTCATAACTATGTAATTTTATATTTATCTGTCATACCTATCAGGAGCATTTTTCACATATCAATATTTAGACTACAATATGCGCCACGGCGCCGTCTTTGGCCAAATCGTCCACATTTACACTCCACTATGTGTCCAGGCGACGGTAATCAATCAATCGATGATGCCTGATTGTAGCACGTGACGAGTCTCAGGCCATCAGACCTGCTCTTCCACCTGACCATACAAATTTCTCTACGCTCCTTTCGCCATCTAGCAGAGAAAGACGGTCTCCCTCGGCAGTTGAAACACGCGATTTGAATTTGCACTTCTTTACGCTTGAGTATCTTTCGCATGCAGTAAATCTACAACTTGGGACAGCTGGCATCACTTCCCCTTCGATTGTTAAAAAAAAAAAATCCACGGATCGGATCGTGTTTGACCCCGCGACCTTCGGTCCCGCACCGAAGCCGCAAGCAGCGGCTCCCCGGCGTCACGGCGCCGCGCCGCGCCGCGCCGCGCCACGCCCGCGCGCACGCCAACGCCACGCCCACGCCACGCCTACGAGCGGGCGGCCGAGGAGCGCCAGCTGCCTCAAGAAAGGGAGCAGTGTGAACGTCAATCCGGGCGAAATGCCCCTCATGCTCAGCGCCGGCCGCGACCCGGAACGGACAATGCGGCTGGCGCTAGCCCACCCGCCGCCGCCCTCGCCCCCGCCCGCCCCGCCCCCACCGCATTCCTTCGCTTTCGACACGCCGCCCGCCCGGCCCTCCTCAGGCTGCGGCCGCGCGACGCCGCTTGGCTCCGCAAAATTGCATGTGTGAGGCTGAACGGCACACGTGCACCTTCCCTTACCTGTGCGCTACGCCGTCCACAGGGAGCATCTCGTCTTCGGTCACGGGATCACGACTGGGATTGAACGTAGGTAGTAAACAATCAGCTGAGATAACACAGAAGTGTTTGAGGGAAGGAAAACTATATAGAAAGTAAATTGCAATGTCAATATTAATATTTAGTACTAAAACAACAAATAATTATTCAATCCCTTTTTCTTCGAGATAACCCCAAAATTTAGTCATGCGAGTGATTCTCATTAATGGAAAGGAGTAGAGTAAAGACAGCGTAGCATTTTATTCACATAACCCATAAATAACCTAACGCAGATCTGGTACCAAAAAAACTTGAATGCTCGAACGACTTCCATAGCCCTAGAAATGCAATGTTCCTTGGTTTTAAAAGGCCACAATTCTGGCTCTTGGAAAGAAACGCACATAATTCGCATCTCCTGCGGAACGCTATGACGAGCGTCTTTTCTTGCCTGTTAAATTATTTTAGAAATAACCGTGTAACCGAAAGCAAACCGTGCACCATGTTGTACATTGAAAGCGTTACACGGTGAAAGTAAAAGGAACAATCTCTTCGCGCTGTTTAGATGTAATCGTTTCTGTGGCGTACCGACAACAAACGAGATCAAGCATCTACCTCCGTTCGGAAAATATACAGGCAGCGGTCGTGTCATCTTTCCGCCATGTCATGTATGGATTCTCGCCAAGAAACGGAAGAGAGCCTTCTTATCAGTCCACATATGCATCAGACACAGTGAGGTTCACACTATGCTCTAGTCATGTGTGCAACACGGCATTGTCGTTGACAAGCTGTTGAAAGCAGAACGTTTTGACCCAAGCGAAACACGAAAAACAAATAGAGATAGGCGGGACCTAGAGTCGCCACCTTATAACTAGAGAAGGGCTCGTAGAATTTCTGATTTTATTGGCAACAATAATTATCCACTTTTTCGTTACTACGGCCCACAAATAAGTTTTTTCTGTTGAGAATTTTGCGGCGCACGATTACAAGGAAGTCAGGTGAAAAAGTAATAAGGAAAGAGAGAATATGCATGCACTCACGATTCTCAAATTAAACTAATAAGAGGGGGAACAAATAGTTTTGACTATAGCTTTGTGAACGCGATCTTGTGAATTTCTGTTGTACATGGCAGGAGCCACACGTAATCCCCATTATGTAGTAAATATTGCTAGGCAATACTTCTCCACATTCGGCCCCAATTCATGGAGGCCAGCGAGTGAGATTACAGCCGTCTGTACAATCCATGTGTAATATATGTATATTATATTTTAACACTGATTTATATGTGCAATATGTATTAAAACTAGTAACCTCGACACGCTTCTGGTGTTCATGGCGACTCCGCGGGAGAGGTAGGAAGCCAATTTCACTTCACGTAAATTGTATAAGAAATGAAAATTAACGCCTGCTACATTTGGGAAGTACAGATAATCGACGAACATGAGACGTTATGGGTGGAGCTCATGCATTATTTGAGCAACACGTTGATATGACATTTTAATCTATTTTTTTAACGTCCAAACGCCTTATCTGCATTATAAGAAATAACCAAGATAAATCAATGGCCGAATCATCTTTTTATACTCCCTCAATCGTAAGCAGTTACTTTGTTCTAGAAAATATACAGGCTTCTTTGTTAATTGGTAATTCATATTACTTATAATACAGGGATTTACTTCATGTAATATTTGGTATGAACAATGTTTCAAGTTTCAAACGCAATTTATAATCTAACCCGTACTACTTTGCAGGAATATCAAGTGATCATGTCAGGACATTTTAATTGATAATGTTAAAACAGTGTTGAAGGATGTAATCTATCTTAATTTCTGTTCATCGATTTTTTTTTCGTAAAAGTTATAAATGGCAGGCCTAGGCGTTACCAGCCGCTGCACCCCACGCAACTGGCGACGCAGGATTCGGAGGCGGACCCAGCTTATTGACTGGCTCGACCACGTGGCTACCTGAACAGGAAATCGCTTGTCTCCGTTTCGAGTCCAGGGTCAGCCAGATTGCATGAGGTCTTTAGCTCTGTGTTTCCTCATCCATTTAAGGCACTCCTGGTACGTTGCAAAATTTAAAGCAGTCGTAAAACGCGCTGACGTATCCTAATCCATCTCTTTCATTGAAAATACATCCAACGAAATTACTATACATTAGGTGTTGGGGGTAATATAGAATCCTTCTTTGGCCCAGCCAGAGTTAACTTACTGGATGATCAAGATCCAAGAAAAGCGTCGGAATATTTGACCTCAAATTACCAGAGTACACAAAAATGTCCATTTACATATAAATCTAGGTTACAAAGAGAAATGCGATAAATTATGCACAAAAGAATGGGCTGTGACGTCTACCCAAGACACGTCGAATCTAATCAGCAATTCGTCATCGGGAAGCATGAAAACGTGTACATAAATGTCAAGGCCCCATGTTCATTATTCAAAAATAGGGAACATTTAAAATACACCTACAAAAGGAATAAAGAAATTTTACAGATTGCCATCAGTAACGAAAGGTAAGCCGTCAATAGAAATAAATATTACATCTCATGAACTCTCAAAAACAATGGGGGAGAATCGAGTCGATAGGATTCAATAGGGTCAAAAGCCACATACGTCCCAACTCTCACGAACGGAAAATAGCAAGAACAGATGAGGTTTCGAGTTGTCACCCGCTGTTCTAAATTATACAAAGACGTGAACTGAAGAGATTCAAAAATGTTCCAAGCGGCTTATTACAATTATTTCTAACGCCATATAAAAAACTAAAGCTAGTGTAATAAGAAATATATTAATCGTATTCCCTTTGTTTTGGTAATCTCATTCCTAACAGATTATCTGAATTTGTGCTCTAAATCAAGAGAGGACGGTCACAGCAGGCATTCACTTCATTCCGCGAGGGGTCACATCGCCAGCCTCGCGCCGCTCTCCCCGCCCCGCCCCTCCACCTGCCCGTAGCCAGCAGCTCCACCCCGCAGGTATGCTGTCTTCTTTGGCGAGTTGCTCGCCAACAGCGTTCGGCAGCCTCCCGCTCTCCGCTGCGTCTCCGCTCCCGCTCGTGTTTGGTGTTGTGCCTGGTGCTGGCGCAAGCGCTGGGAGGTGACGCCTTCCCTCCCCCCTCCCGCCTGAGTCACCGGCCTCGGCCGCGCGCTGTCAGCTGTGCGCCGCTGCGCCCGCCGCGGCCCCCGTTGGGCCGCCAGTGGAAGGTTAAGGCCGGCCCATCCGACACCTACGCTACACGTGGATACCGCCCAACATATCGTCGGGGCTCACGAACAATTTACCAATCCCAAAAAGTGCGTTCTTTACCGGAATGGATGAAATGATTCACTCCATACATAGGCAAGGTTGTGATCTATGTGATATGTTTACGAGTCAAAGCATACCATTTTTTAAACAATAGGGAAGTTTTTTTCTCGTTTAAATAAGTTAATAGTTTCTTTGTGCAACGAAAACATGTCCACGCATCACAGGAACACAAAATGCAAGCGTATTTTTGTGTGATTGATCAATCCGAACAAGTTTCTAAGTACGCGTTTCTAATAATATTGGAAGGATAATTACTTGGCGCAACCTCATTATTACGTATTGCATTACAGCGAATACGTGCATTAAATAAATTAGTAATTTATGTAATACTTAGGCGAGATATGGAAGCTTTATCCATTGTGAATCAACATTATTGTGAAACATTCCAAATAGGATGGTACTCGAAACACGCACAAAAAGTGCACTAATCGTTACGAATATTATCAGTTCGAAGACGAAGACATATTTATTTAATTATTGACTGTGAGGCATATATATGAGAAAAAGTATGTGAAGATATATTCTGGATTCATACTGGTCCAAACGTCTGCCTCAACGTATCGACTCGAATTGAACTCACTTCCAGAACGAAAGACACGCCAAAACTCATCGTGGCATCCCAGCACACTCAAAACCATTTCGTTTTCCATTTCTGAACTTTCCCTTTCACCCACTTAATGTTAAAGCCATGTTAGCCTTGTAAGTCAGCTTGTTTCCTCACGCCCCTATCCGATAACGTAGTCTTTGTGGAAGGTAAGAAGGTAACATGTTCCAAACGGTTTACAAGACACCGTGAACATTTTCTATAAAAAGTCTTTACGCCTTCACCCATTCAAGATTCATCGGGTATAAAACGATAATGCGAACACATGGCGTGAAAACTATCCCCAACCTCCAACTTCGCGCACTGAACTGTCACTTGGCACTTGACAGCTGGCGCTCCGTCACATATTGGCTGGCAGAAGATAACATTTCGCAGAGAGATGCTCAAGTGTTTTTAGATCCTACATAGAAAATAGTATACTGGCCTGACCCGACCAGACAGACTACAAGTAACTGTAGGAAGTGTTTGCTATGATTTTAAAGATAATTGCTGACGTAATATTTACGTATCAGTTCAATCGCAAATTTTCTGGGTATGAAAAAATTAAATCGAGTTATTTGGAAAACATTAAAATTGACTGAGAAATGTCAATTTATTCCTAGTCCATTTGAGATTTTAAATATCAACCTACACATTTGCATGTTTGTTAAGATATTTTGTGTGGTGAATAAAAGTATGCAATTGCAGAAATATCAATGTGCCATCTCCTGTTTGTTGGAAAATATCACATTGAATTCATTTATTTACGTCAAAAACCGTTAAATCTGTGTATGACGTGCTATGGGGAGAAGTTAATTTGAAGTTACATTTATTTTAAATAGGTATTTTAGATAGGTATTTTCTTGTGGATTATCCCAATTATCATTAATCCAGGTTTTACGCTAACCAACTTAGTAGTCAGCAAAGAAATCTACATATCTTGCATGAAAAAGAAAGGAAAATTCTGGGAATGGACATTGCATCCGGATGTTCTTTGACACAAGGAGTACCGAATTAATAAGAATACTGTTCCTCCGGCTGCAATAACTGCAACGAGATTGAACTGAACTGATGAAATCAGTTAATTTTGCACATTTTCACAAAGAGATGTCTTCACCATCCTAAACTCCGTTCAATGATATATAAGAGTAATTTTATACTAGTATTTTCCTTTTACGCGGAGTTTGATGTATTGCTCAAGACAGAATTTTTATATCAACGTTTTAATTAAAGTGTAACAGTATATTTTCAGTACATATTATGTACTGAATATATTATGAATTGATTATGTTCAGTATATATTACAACAGTATATATTATGTACACCACGTAAGTACGTACTAGGAGATTCCCTGACACCTAAAAGTTTGAACTTGCCTACAATGAGTATTCTAAAATCGATCTGGTCGAACAGGAGACCCTGCCAATTTCAAATTAATATTTTATTTCCGGGTGTACTGAACTTGGAGCTTCCAAGACCTTACAGCATTTTTTTTTTATTCCAGAATTTTTCCTTAATTGTCTCGAAGACAAACTGTGTTTAAGAATATGGTATTGGTCCGGTTTCCGAAACAACTTCAGAAATTTCGTCAATTGCAAAAGTTTGATTTTTATGCGTCGGCGTAATATAACCACCACGTGAGTACAATGGAAACGAGTATTGGACGCGATAACTTACGCGCCTGAAATGAAAGCCAAGTCCACCTAGGGCAAATATTTTCGCCGGTAGGAAACATTCGTTATTCGCCGAGTCGCAAGTAGAGTGGATGAGTTGCTGGCTCCTAGCCGAGTAACGAACGTTCGGTGCTCGCCCTATCCACCGCGTGTCGGTCTTTTGGAAACATCAAATGAAGCAAACAGTCGCCGAAAACATCAGTTGCTCGGGATCGGTTGAGCAGTCCGTCGCTGCTCAGGGAATGCCGAATGTGTAGCCCCGGCGTTAGAGACATGGTGTGTCAATGAAGCGATACCCAAAAGAAGTAACCCTTCGCTGGCAGCGATATTTGCAATAGAGTTCATGGGTAACAATTTTTCACACGGGTACGACTAGAATTACAACATTACATAAACGTTGCGAATAATATGAGAAAGTATGTGATGTTCAAGCAGCACCAAGTTAATTTGAAAACAGTTTCAAAAACAGGACTTGTATAGAGTCGAATTCTGTAGTGTTGCACATGATGCGTTTCTTATACACATTTAAGGAGAAAACAGGAGTCGCACGTCCTTCACCCCAAAGGGTAAGTGTACAGAAAGAAATGGAATGGATGAGTGGAGAAGCCTCCATTTAAACTTTTATTTTTTCAACTTTACACTGAAAGCCGAAATTAAACAAACTTAAACTGAAAGCCAGTTGCGTTAAATATTATCATCAATCCATGGTACTTCGGGACCCGGTTGACGGTACGTATAACGATGAATGAGAACAACGTTGGTATTAAATAAATATTCAAATGGCATTAGACCAATGAAAATAATTTTAATCTCCACAAATGAAACAAACAACTAATTTCACAACAAAAAATCTTTGAAATCTACATTTAAAGCTGACATTGTTTACTTCAATCACACATAAATTTGCCTTTGAACTTTTTCAACAATAACTATTAGAGTCCTGTCAATACTGGGATAATGACTTGTTTTTGTCTCCAATTGCGGTAGTTCTGGAAAAACCATAACAACGGCCTGAATATTTAAAGTTCCTTGGTTAACCAAAACGAGTCTGTAACTGGAAAACGGGTCGTCTCACATTTGTCTGATTAATGTGACATAATAGTTTAGTGAACTTTACCAAGAAAACACGAAACACAAATTTTCAGAATGTCGTTTCTGAAAAATATATGTAATGCAATAATATGTGGGGAAGTCCAAGCGCACGGAACTGCGCTTTGACGTGCTATTGCTGTTAGTCACTGGTGGGCTTGAAAATTAACACCTCTGTCACCGAGCTTAGATCAAAAACTCCTTGTACAGTTCAATAATAGGAAGTGATAGCGCTAGATATACGATTTGCCCCCTCACCCGATTGACACGTGACAGATAAGGAATGTTTTCATAAATACTGAAAGAATGTGTTAAGGAGGAACTCACATTTCTACTAACACAAACTTAATTTTAACCAAATTCACTATTCCAATTCCAATAAGAATACAAATTATAGAACGAAGATTATTACGAAAGAAATAACATGATATGTTAGCATAAATTAATATTCGTATACGACTTAAGGAATTCTTAAAATAAATTAAATGCGAAAGATAAATGAGCATTGCCTCACCTCAGAAGACAAGTTTCCCTTTCAGAAAAGGCAAGGGTAACACGCCACATATAATACACGATAAGCCTATACCTGTTAAAATACATCCATCCACAAGGTTCTTCAAATTGCATTCTGCGAATCAAAAACTGGCTACTTGAAGAATGTACCGAATCAAAAATTCTCTTCCCTATTATACTGTCAAATAAAATACTTTCAGTAAATTGTCATTGTTCAAAGCATTGCTCGTTTCGCAGCTTAGCGGGTAGAGCAAACGTGGCTTAAACCAAAATTCTTATAGTTGTAAAATATTATGCGTTTCCTATTTTGGGATTCCCTCTCTGCAACCATAAATATTATGCAACGAAAGTGTACTACGCCATTAAATCTGCCGACAGCTCATATTGCAAAGGCAATACCCCCTTCATTAGATGTTCATATGACTTTGTTTTATTAACTATTACATTTCAATCCTCTCCAACCTACACCCATTGCAGGTAGCAGGTATTATGTTCCTATTCCCGCATGCAGTGTGAAGTGGCTTCAACGCCGATATGCCCACTATAATTAAGAGGTCGGAGGCCCAAGTCAGCAGAGAAGGAAAATAAAAACGACCGGCCAATCTTCACCCTCTCACCCCAACCCACACGTGCATGCGTGCGCGAGGAAGCCGCTGGCAGCGCGGCTAGCCGAAGGTAGCAGTCCATCCCTCGCCGCCTCCTTCCCCCGCGCGCCGCGTCGCCGGATGCGGCGTATGGAAGGCATTTCCGGGCGGTGCGTGCGTGCCCCGGCCGGCGGGCCGGGGGGCGGGGCGGGGCGGGAGGAGAAGAAGAAATCTTGAGAATGAGGTGGGGAAGGCCGTTGTGCCGGCGCGGCGCGGCGTCGCCCTCCCGCCCGCCTGCCTGGCTCGGCCTCCGCTCCCGCCCCCGCGCCCCCCCGAACGGCCACTGCACTCGCCTGCATTCTTTTGAAGAAGCGTTGGCAGGAGTCCCCGATGCGCTGCGCCCCACCAAAGCACGTGCTCACGTCTCCCCACGCGACTCTTCGGCCCTTTGAAATCTCGGGTTTCGAGTAACAAAATGGGTTGTTAGTGTGATAAGGCTCTTAGTGTCTTTTAGAGTTCTTACACTTAGTTGCTAGTGCGATTTCTTCTACAAGGAAAACATACACGTGCTACAATCTATGGACAAATATCTCACGTAAAAATCACTACTGGAGGTGGAGAAATGTCTAAATTGGTGGAGAGATGTACTTCGACATCAATTTCCTCGAAACGACTGAAATGCTAGTTGGGACATTGTCATTCCGTAGGGTCGAGTTGCGAGATGTGTCGATTGCAATAAAAACGTTTCGTCAATGTGTGGGTTACGAGGAGAGGTTCTTCATTCAACGTTAATGCGCGCATCTAGCTATGAGTACTTCGTTAACCCTTCATATGGGCCGATTCCTACCCATCAAACCCTATTATTTGCTTGGGAATATCCATTTTGGAAAAAATCCTACATTTGGTTTAGGCGCTAGTGGACACATACATGCGTTTTGAAAAAGAAAAATATTCGGGATCAGGGGACCCCGAAAACGTGTACTTCCGTTGAAATCTCGAAATAGATTTTCCGCTGCATTAGATAACTTTCCCTGTACTACGTATATTACTCAGTGTATGTGTTTGTATACGGAAAGGTAAAAAGCTACAAAAAGATCACTCTCAAATGAGGGAAGAGTTAAATTTGTTTATCGCCAGTAAAAACTGTATGTTAAGAGCGGAGGAAAATATAAATTATTTGTGCACGATTTTTTGAGCTTCACAATCCCTATCTACAGTTTTTTATTTTATTTTATTTTATCTACAATTTTATCTACAGACAGAAGAACATTATGAACGAAAGGTACCAACGAGAGTAGGAGGCAACGTTTGAGAACTAGAAAATTTCGCCCCTAGAAAAATTATATGGTTTATTCAATTATATATTGCATTACATTCATTTATGCAATAATGTATACATGTATGTATGTACTAATGCATGGATGTGTGTATGTGTTTTGTATTTGGGGCCGCATTAATTGCCAGCCAGCGTTGTTCCCCGGGTGTGGGCCGTTTTTATTTATGACGTACAGTCGGAGTAATGGAGGCGTGTGGCGAGCACCGCGTTTTTACGTCGCCGTTTCCAGCTTATTTGGGATGCTGTGCTTTCTTTTGTTACACAGCTATAGAAACAGAGCCGATCGTATTAAAAAGCATCAGCTTCATATTTGTCGCGGCCGGAAAACGAACCGGGCATTGGCATACAGAAAGCTACACGCTGTCTCTGCGGAGGCACGGCCTGTCTGCAGGAGGATACGGTTGAATCTTCCCCTACCATGACGTTCAATTTCAACGGATAAGTGCATAATCAATACTCTTGGGACATGCGTAAACCGTTGACATAGCGTGAACAAGGGAAAAGTATCGAAAGAAAATTCCAGAGCTGTACAGTTCACTAATATTCCTTTTGAACGGCTTTCTTCAGGATATACAGCGACTGCAGAGTTATTCACCACTTACCCTACCGCGACTCGCAACTCTGCAGTGTCAGCCGGTTAGACCGGGCGAGACTCTACTAAACGCCGGAAGTGCTGCTTTGCACGCCCGCAGGCGTCAGTCGCCACATACCAATCGTCCCTAAAAATAAAATATAAAGGTCATCAGCCGAAATTACAAAAACAGCGTTATGACATACTAACACTAGAAAGATCAACCAATACAACATATATAAGAGCACAACTGTTTCTAAACGTCATTTCTTCCAACAAAATATCAGTTGACAGTACGAATTGTTTTTATATAGATGACGTTTATTTGGATAAAAATTTAATTTAAAAAATCGACTTCCAAAAATAAAAATATCAAGTCAAAAATTAATTCAAAGATACATTTAGTTTTTCCATCTGGCTTTTTTGATAGAGATTGTCTACTTCAAGAACTAAATGTGGTTCCAAATTGTTTAATTTTAAACGTTTTCATACTTCGAACCAGGATTGAAATTTAATATTTTGTGTACATTTTCATTGGCTTTAGTAAAAAAAGAAAAGCATAGAACCCTGAATGCAAGTCTCTTTTTACTCTAAAAAAGAAAGGTCAAAGAAACTACACACCAACTATTAAGAATTACAGAACATATCCATACAGCATTCCAAAGAAAACTACATACTTTATCAACCTTGATTTAACGTACAAAAGAACAGCAATTATAGAATGAACGATATGCGACATACTGTGAGACAAATGTTCATATTTAATTTCAATTTCCTTCCAGTACAGCAAAATAAATCAGGAAGTGCAAGTTTTAAAACGAGTCGAAAGCTAGAGCGACATCCAACGACACCAAATACATAGTTAACGCTTCCGCTGCCCACAACCAGAAAAATGTCGACGAAAAGGTGACTCACATGAGGACTAAGTCGCACCAAGAGGCAAGAGGCAAGAGGAAAGAGAGAGTAAAACAGAAGAAGAAAAAAAGGCCACAACCTGAAAGACAATAACATGGGCGCGTGACTCACTCCAGAAAGGCGAAAAGAACAAATGAAGAAAAGAAATGCGTGAGATGGAAAAGCAACACCAAGGCAAAGCTACCACGACACAGTCGACGATGACGCTCTCGCTGAATGACTCACTGAATCACAAATCAAATGGTGACCTCAAAATGAGGAGGGAACAAGCACAACGAATACTATGCAAACAATCATACTGAAATCCATGAATCGCAAGAAGTGCAAAAAAAATTCAGAAAAAGCAGAACTTTGTGACAAGGGTATAATTCAATCAAGAATACCAGGCGAACAACACCCACTGTTCGAAATAATTTAAGAAAGAAAATGATTATATATACACACTATATTGAAAAACTCATTCATGTATTTACTTGGCGTACAAAATAATTTTTAATTGTAGGTGTCGTTCATTTGAAGATAATAAACAGTTAATAAAATAAATTTACTAATGATAAATGTAATGACAATGAAAATAAATGATTTAATACTGTACAAGATTTGAAATGAAAATCAGTAGAGTTACTTATACTGCCCATCAGTTCAGATAAAGTACTTGACATTTCCCTAGACAACCCTACCAAAGAAAATGTTGCGGCGAACTACAAGTTACTGCATTGTTTTGATCACACCAGACGTGAAAGAGAACAGAGCGCTGAACACAATTGGCACGAGTGAATGAAGAACAACAAAGATGAAATAGCGCAACCCGTGCGTAAGAACAAGGCGCGTCGAGCCATTCGGGTTCGCTGTGCCCCCGCCGGTGCTCCCGCGGAAGAGAGACGGGGCGCGGCGGCTGCGCGGCGCGGCAGCAAGTAGGAGAGTCTCTGCGCCGAAGTTTGCTGTCCGCAGCCGCGAGGGCGGCAGAGTCCGTACGCGCGCAGCAAATCGCCTGCCTCGCGCGGACGATGCGTCACCGCGCCGGCGAGAGCCGAGGTGGGGCGGTGGCGGCGCGCCGTGCGGCCACGGGTGGAGCGGTGCGGTGCGCGAGTCCGAGGTGTGCAGCGTATGGAGTACGTAGTGGGCTGCTGGCCGAGGTTGCGGCGAGCGTGGCGTGGCGTGCGTTGTGCGGCGCGATGGCGACGGGAGCGGGGCAAGGAGCTTGGCGGCGCGCGTTGTGTGACGTGTGTGCGCGGCGCAGTGCTGTCCGGCGATGCGAAGGAGCGGGGCGACTGAGCAAGGAGGCGGAACGGGGCGTGACATGACGTCGCGTGGCGTATGGCGTTGTGTGGCGCGCGCAGTGCCTGTGCGGCAGGCGGGGGGATCGGGCGAGGCGAGCAAGGAGCTGGCGCGGAGGGGAGATGAGGGGAGGCGGCGGGAACGCCGCTCACATCTCAATCGCGCGCGCACCGCATCGTTCGCAGAAGACGCGCCGCGCCGCGCCCTCGCTCGCGCCGTCGCCAGGCGCTTGGAAGCCTCTAGCACACTTTCTGGCGTCTAATCCTCACGACACATCACACCACGGCATTCAGATTACATATTCTCCACATTATTTACTTGTTGCTTTACCTATAGATAGGATTGACGAACGGACATTTTTCAGGTATGTGGACGTCCAATTACAAACGTGATAACGTACAAACGAAATTGTCAGAACAGTAAAAGTTCATTATGCTATGAGGAACGAGAGTCATTTTCGGTAATCAGTAAATTCCCTGCAATCGTGAAGGGATGCTGGCTTCCCGCCCATCAATTGAGCACACTTCTAATAAAAGTACGGATCAGCGCCAGCGGGCATGTTGGCGACCTCGAGATTCAGGACAAATATTAAGATTTGGCGTTCGGGGTCAAATGCGAACGAATAATTAAGAAGAAGCCCCCAGGGTGGTTCGCCTCCGCTTCCGCCCCAACGCAGGAGGCGACGCCGCGGGGCCGGCCGGCTGCCACCCTTTGGATCGGCAGCAATTGTTCGCTCTTTTCTTCCGAGGCGGAGCGCGAGGCTGCCGGTGGCACAATGGGCGCGGGGGCCCGGCCGCCCCGCCCCCACGTGCCACCGGGGCACGCAGCGCAGCGGGGAGCGGG
>BOPP01000043.1:6609739-6625445 GCA_017312745.1 Gryllus bimaculatus
GAACCCGTTAACGGACCAATCGCTGGCCTAGCCCACCCGCCCGCCCCGCCCCGCCCCGCCCACCGCATTCTTCCTTTCGACACGCGCCCGCCCGCCCTCCTCAGGCTGAGGCCGCGCGGACGAACGCTTGGCTCCCCGCAAAATTCATTGTGAGGCTGAACGGCACCACGTCACCTTCCCTTAACCTGCTGCCTACGCCATCCACAGGGAGCAATCTCGCTCGTCACGGAATCACGACTGATTAAAACGTAGTAGTAAACAATCACGAGAAACACAGGAAGTGTTTGAGAAGGAAAACTATATAGAAAGTAAATGCAATGTCAATATTAATATTATACTAAAACACAAATAATATCTCCCAATTCCCTTTTTCTTCGAGATAACCCAAAAATTTAGTCATGCGAGTGAAGCTCATTAATGGAAAGAGTAGAGTAAAGAAAGCGTAGCATTTTATTTTCACATAACCCATAAATAAACCAACGCCAGAATCTGGTACCAAAAAAACTGAATGCTCGAACGACTTCCATAGCCCTAGAAATGCAAATTTCCTTGTTTAAAGCGCCACAATTTCTGCTCTCTGTGAAAAGAAACGCACAAAATAATTCGCAGCTCCTTGCGAACGCGATGAACGAGCGTCTTTCTTGCCTGTTAAATTATTTTAGAAATAACCGTGTACCGAAAGCCAAAAACCGTGCACCATGTTATACATTGAAAGCGTTACCACGGTGAAAGTAAAAGAACAATCTCTCGCGCGTTTAGATGTAATCGTTCTGGGCGTACCGACAACAAACGAGATCAAGGCATCTACTCCGTTCGAAAAATATACAGGCAGCGCGTCGTGTCATCTTCCGCCATTGTTCATGTATGGATTCTCGCCAAGAACGGAAGAGAGCCTTCTTATCATCCAACATATCACAGACACAGTAGGTTCCACTATGCTCTAGTCATGTGTGCAACACGGCAATTGTCTGACAACTGTTAAAGCAGAACGTTTTGACCCAAGCGAAACACGAAAAACAAATAGAGATATGCGGGACCTAGAGTCGCCACCTTATAACTAGAGAAGGCTCGTTTTAGAATTGCTGATTTATTGGCAACAAAATTATCCACTTTTCGTTACTACGGCACCCACAAAATAAGTTTTTTCTGTTGCAGAATTTTGCCGCACGATTACAAGAAGTCAGGTGAAAAATAATAAGAAAGAGAGAATATGCATTGCAACTCACGATCTCAAATTAAACTAATAAGAGGGGGAACAAATAGTTTGACTATAGCTTTGTGAACCGCGATCTTGTGAATTTCTTTCGTACATGCAGGAGGAGCCACACTAATCCCCATTATGTAGTAAATAATTCTAGCAATACTTTCCACATTCCGCCCCAATCATGGAGCCAGGCGAGTGAGATACAGCCTCTGTACAATCCATGTGTAAATATATGCTCATATTATATTTAACACTGATTATAATGTGCAATAGTATAAAAACTAGTAACCTCGAACCGCTTCTGGTGTTCATGGCGACTCCGCGGGAGAGGTAGGAAGCCAATTCATTCACTAAATTGTTTATAAGAAATGAAAATTAACGCCGCTACATTGGAAGTACAGCAATAATCGACGAACATGAGACGTTATGGGTGAGCTCATGCATTATTTAGAGCAACACGTTTGATATGACATTTTAAATCTATTTTTTTAACGTCAAACGCCTTATCTGCATTATAAGAAATAAACCAAGATAAATCAATGCCGAATCATCTTTTTATACTCCCTCAACGTAAGCATACTTTGTTCTAGAAAAATATACAGGCTTCTTGTTAATTGTAATTCATATTACTTAATAAATACAGGATTTACTTCATGTAATATTGGTCATGAACAATGTTCAAAGTTTCAAACGCAATTTTATAATCTAACCCGTACTACTTGCAAGGGATATCAAGTGATCATGTCAGACATTTTAATGATAATGTTAAAACAGTGTTGAAGGGAATGTAATCTATCTTAATTTCTGTTTTTTTTCTTCATTCGATTTTTTTTTCGTAAAGTTATAAATGCAGGCCTAAAAGGCGTTACCAGCCGCTGCACCCACGCAAACTGGCGACGCAGGATTCCGGAGCGGACCCAGCTTATGACTGGCTCGACCACGTGGCTACCTGAACAGGAAATCGTTGTCCCGGTTTCGAGTCCAGGTCAGCCAGATTGCATGAGGTCTTTAGGCTCTGTGTTTCCTCATCCAATTTAAGCACTCCTGAGTACGTTGCAAATTTAAAGCAGTCGTAAAACCGCGACGTATCCCTAATCCATCTCTTTCATTGAAAATACATCCAACGAAATTACTATACATTAGGTGTTGGTAATGATAGAATCCTCTTGGCCCAGCCAGAGTTAACTTACTGGATGATCAAGATCCAAGAAAAGCGTCGGAATATTTGACCTCAAGATTACCAGAGACACAAAAAATGCCATTTACTATATAAATCTAGTTACAAAGAGAAATGCGATAAAGTATCACAAAAGAATGGCTGTGACGTCTTACCCAAGACACGTCGAAATCTAATCAGCAATTCGTCATCGGGAAGCATGAAAACGTGACATAAATGTAAGGCCCCATGTTCATTATTCCAAAAATAGGGAACATTTAAATTACACCTACAAAAAGGAATAAAATAAAATGTTTTACAGATTGCCATCAGTACGAAAGTAAGCCGTCAATAGAAAATAAATATTACATCTCATAACTCTCAAAAAAATGGAGATCGAGTCGATAGGATTCAATAGGGTCAAAAGCCAATACGTCCAACTCTCACGAACGGAAAAAAGCAAGAACAGATTGGTTCGAGTTTCACCGCTGTTCTAAATATATACAAAGACTGAACTGAAGAATTCAAAAATGTCAAGCGGCTTATACAATTATTCTAACGCCATCATAAAAAAAGACTAAAGCTAGTGTAATAAGAAATATATTAATCGTATTCCCTTTTGTTTTGTAATCTCATTCCTAACAGATTATCTGAATTTGTGCTCTAAATCAAGAGAGGACGGTCACAAGCAGGCATTCACATCATTCGCGAGGGTCACATCGCCAGCTCGCGCCCTCTCCCCGCCCCGCCCCTCCACCTGCCCGAGCCAGCAGCCCACCCGCAGGTGATGCTTCCTTGGCGAGTTGCCGCCAACAGCTCGGCAGCCTCCCGCTCCCGCTGCGCTCCGCTCCCGCTCGTTGGTGTTGTGCCTGGTGCTGGCGCAAGCGCGGGAGCGGCCGCCTTCCCCCCCCCTCCCGCCTGAGTCACCGCCTCGGCCGCGCGCTGTCAGCTGTGCGCCGCTTGCCCGCCGCGCGCCCCCGTTGGGCCGCCCAGTGGAAGTTAGCGCCCATCCGAACACCTACGCACACGTGATACCGCCCAAACATATCGTCGGCTCAACGAACAATTTACCAATCCCAAAAAGTGCTTTCTTTACCGGAATGGAATGAAATGAATTCGACTCCATACCATAGCAAGTTGTATCTATGTGATATGTTTACGAGTTCAAAGCATACCATTTTTTAAAACCAAAAAAGTAAGGGGAAGGTTTTTTTTTTTTTTTTTTTTTCTTTCCGTTTTTAAAATAAGTAATAGTTTCTTTGTGCAACGAAAACATGTCCACGCATTCACAGAACACAAATGCCAAGGCGTATTTTTGTTGTGATTGATCAATCCCAAACAAGTTCTAAGTACGGTGTTGCTAATAATATTGGAAGTATAATTACTTGGCGCAACCTCATTATACGTATTGCATACAGCGAATACGTGCATTTAAAATAAAAATTAGTAATTTATGTAATACTTAGCCGAGATATGGAACTTTATCATTGTGAAACAAACACTATGTTGAAACATTCCAAATAGGCATGGTACTCGAAACACGCACAAAAAAGTGCACTAATCGTTACGAATATTATCAGTTCGAAGACGAAGACATATTTATTTTATTATTGAACTGTAGCATATAATATGAGAAAAGTAAAACGGGATGTGAAAATATTCTGGATCAATACTGGTTCCAAACGTCTGCCTCAACGTATCGACTCGTAAATTGAACTCACTTCCAAACGAAAGACACAAGCCCAAAACTCATCGTGCATCCCAGCCACACTCAAAAACCATTTGTTTTCCATTTCTTGGAACTTTCCCTTTTCACCCCACTTAATGTTAAACCATGTTAGCCTTGTAAGTCAGCTTGTTCCGTTCACGCCCCCTATCCGATAACGTAGTCTTTGTGGAAGGTTAAGAAGGTAACATGTTCCAAACGGTTTACAAGACACCGTGAACATTTCTATAAAAACTTTACGCCTTCCACCCATTCAAGATTCATGGTATAAAACGATAATGCGAACACATGCGTGAAAACTATCCCCAACCTCCAACTCGCGCAACTGAACTGTCACCTTTGCACTTGACAGCTGGCGCTCCGTCAACATAATTGCTGGCTCAGAAGTAACATTTCGGCAGAGAGGATGCTCAAGTGTTTTTAATCCTACATAAAAATAGTATACTGGCCTGACCCGACCAGACAGACTACAAGTAACTGTAGAAGTGTTTGCCTATGATTTAAAGATAATTGCGACGTAAATATTTACACTATCAGTTTCAATCGCAAAATTTCCTGGTATGAAAAAAATTAAATCGAGTTATTTGCAAAACAATAAAATGACTGAGAAAGATGTTCAATTTCATTCCTAGTCCATTTGAGAATTTTTAAAAATATTCAACCTACACATTTGCATGTTTGTTAATATTTTGTAAATTGTGGTGAATAAAAGTATGCAATTGCAGAAAATATCAATGTGCCATCTCCTTGTTCTGTGAAATATCACATTCGAATTCATTATTTACGTCAAAAACGTTAAATCTTGTATGACGTGCTATGGAGTAGTTTAATATTGAATTTACATTTATTTTAAATAGGTATTTTAGATAGGTATTTCTTTGGATATATCCCAATTATCATTAAATCCAGGTTTTACGCTAACCAACTTAGATAGTCAGCAAAAGAAATCTACATATCTGCATGAAAAAGAAAGGAAAATTCTGGAATGACATTGCATCCGTGATGTTTCTGACACAAGGAGTACCGAATTAATAAGAATACGTTCCTCGGCTGCAATACTGCAAACGGATTGAACTGAACTGATGAATCAGTTAATTTTGCCACATTTTCACAAAAGAGATTCTTCCACCTATCCTAAACTCCGGGTTCAATGATATTAAGAGTAATTTATTACGTGGAGTATTTTTCCTTTTACGCGGATTTGATGTTATTCTCAAGACAAGAATTTTATATTCAACGTTTCTAATTAAAGTGTAAAACAGTATATTTTCAGTACATTATTATGTACTGAATATATTATGAATTGATTATGTTCAGTATATATTTACACAGATATATTATGTACACACGTAAGTACTACTAGGAGATCCCTGACACCTAAAAGTGACTCCTACAATGAGTATTCTAAAATCGATCTGTCGCAACAGAGACCCTGCCAATTTCAAATTAAGATTTTTATTCCGGTGTACTAACTTTTGGAGCTCCAAACCTTACAGCAGTTTTTTTATGCCAGAATTTTCCTTAATTGTCTCGAAGACAAACTGTGTTTAAGAATATGTATTGTCCAGTTTCCGAAACAATTCAGAAAATTCGTCAATTGCAAAAGCTTTGATTTTTTATGCGTCGGCGTAATATAACCACCACGTGAATACAATGAAACGAGTATTGCGACGCGATAACTTACCCCCTGAAATGAAAGCCAAGTCCACCTAGGGCAAATATTTTCGGCCGTAGAAACATTCGTGATTCGCCGAGTCGCAATAGCAGAATGGAATGAGTTCTGGCTCCTAGCCGAGTAACGAACGTTCGGTGCTCGGCCTAATCCACGCGTGTCGGTCTTTGGAAACATTCAAATAAGCAAACAGCGCCGAAAAACATCAGTTGCTCGGACTCGTTGAGCAAGTCCGTCGCTGCTCAGGAATGCCCGAAATGTGTACCCCGGCGTTAGAGACATGTGTGTCAAGAAGCGATACCCAAAAAAGTAACCCTTCCTGCAGCGATATTGCAATTAGAGAGTTCATGTAACAATTTTCACACCTGGTACGACTGAGAATTAACAAACATTACATAAACGTTGCGAATAATATGAGAAATATGTGATGTCAAAGCACAACCAAGTTAATTGAAAACAGTTTCAAAAACAGGACTTGTATAGAGTCGAATTCTGTAGTGGTGCACATGATGAGTTCTTATACACATTTAAGGAGAAAAACAGAATCGCACCGTCCATTCACCCCAAAGGGAAGTGTACAGAAAGAAATGAATGGCATGAGTGGAGAAGCCTCCATTTAAACTTTTATTTTTCAAACTTTACACGAAAGCCCGAAATTAAACAAACTTAAACTGAAAGCCAGTTGCGTTAAATTATTATCATCCAATCCATGACTTCGGACCCGCGTTACCGGTACGTATAACGATGAAGAGAACAACGTTTGTATTAAATAAATATTCAAATGGCCCATTAGACCCCAATGAAAATAATTTTAATCTCCCACAAAATGAAAAACAAACAACTAATTTCCAACAAAAAATCTCTTGAAATCTACATTTAAAGCTGACATGTCTTACTTCAATCACACATAAATTTGCCTTTGAACTTATTCAACCAAGAACGATTAGATCCTGTCAATACAGGATAATGACTTGTTTTTGTCTCCAATTGCGTAGTTCTGCGAAAAAACCATAACAACGGGCCTGAATATTTAAAGTTCCTTGGTTAACCAAAACGAGTCTGTAACTGGAAAACGGGTCGTCTCACATTTGTCTGATTAAATGTGACATAATAGTTTTAGTGAACTTTTACAAGAAAACACACACAAATTTTCAGATGTCGTTTCTGAAAAATATATGTAATGCAATAATATGTGGCGAAGTCCCAAGCGCACGGGAACTGCGCTTGACGTGCTATTGCTGTTAGTCACTGGTGGCTAAAATTAACACCTCTTCACCGACTTAATTCAAAAAAACTCCTTGTACAGTTCAATATAGAAGTGATAGCGCTTAGATATACGATTTGCCCCCTCACCCGATTGACACGTGACAATAAGGAATGTTTTCATAAAATACTGAAAGAATGTTAAGGAGGAACTCACATTTCTACTACACAAACTTAATTTTAACCAAATTCACTAATTCCAAGTTTCCAATAAGAATTACAAAATTATAGAACGAAGATTATTACGAAAGAAATAACATATATGTTAGCATAAATTATATTCGATACATACTTAAGAATTCTTAAAAAAATTAAAATGCGAAAAAATAAATGAGCATTGCCTCACCTCAGAAGACAAGTTCCCTTTCAGAAAGGCAGAGGTAACACGCCACATATAATACACGATAAGCCTATATACCTTAAAATACATCCATCCACAAGGTTCTTCAAATTGCATTCTGCCGAATCAAAAACGCTACTTGAGAATTACCGAATCAAAAAATTCTCTTCCCTATCTATACTGTCAAATAAAAATTAAAACCTTTCAGTAAATTGTCATTGTTCAAAAGCATTGCTCGTTCGCAGCTTAGCGGTAGAGACAAAACGTGCGCTGAAACCCAAAATTACTTTATAGTTGTAAAATATTATGCTTTCCTATTTTGGGATTCCCTCTCGCAACCATTAATATTATTGCAACGAAAGTTACTACGCCATTAATCTGCCGACAGCTCATATTGCAAAGGCAATTAACCCCCTTCATAGATGTTTCATAGACTTTTGTTTTAGTAACATAACATTCAATCCTCTCCAACCTACACCATTGCCAGGTAGCAGGTATATGTTCTATTTCCCGCATGCAGTGTGAAGTGGCTTCAAACGCCCGATATAGCCCACTATAATTAAGAGAGTCGGAGGCCAAGTCAGCAGAGAAGAAATAAAAACGACCGGCCAATCTTCACCGCTCACCCCAACCCACACGGCATGCAGTCGCGCGAGGAAGCCGCTGCAGCGCGGCTAGCGAAGCGTAGCATCCATCCCTCGCGCCTGCCTTCCCCCGCGCGCCCGCGTCGCGGATGCGCTAGGAAGCATTTCCGGGCGGTGCGTGCGTCCCCGGCCGGCGGCGGGGGGCGGGCGGGCGGGAGGAGAAGAAAAATTCTTGAGAATAGCGTGGGAAGGCCGTTGTGACGGCCGCGGCGCGGCGTCGCCCTCCCGCCCCGCCTGCCTAGGCTCGGCCTCCGCTCCCGCCCCCGCGCCCACCCCGAACGGCCACGCACTCGCCTGCCATTCTTTTGAAAGAAGCGTTGCAGGAGTCCCCGATGCGCTGCGCCCCACCAAAGCACGTGCTCACGTCTCCCCACGCGACTCTTCGGCCCTTTGAAATCTCGGGTTTCGAGTAACAAATGGGTTGTTAGTTGTGATAAGGCTCTTAGTGTCTTCTAGAGTTCTTACACTTAGTGCGTAAGCGATTCTCTACAAGGAAAAACATACACGTGCTACAATCTATGCGACAAATTATCTCCGTAAAAAATCACTACTGGAGGTGAGAAAATTCTAAATTGGTGGAGAAATTGTACTTCGACATCAATTCCTTCGAAACGACTTAAATGCTAGTTGGACATTGTCAATTCCGTAGGTCGAGTGCGAATGTGTCGATTGCCAATAAAAACGTTTGTCAAATGTGTGGTTACGAGGAAGAGGTTCGTCAATTCAACGTAATTGCGCCGCATCTAGCTATGAGTACTTCGTTATACCCTCATATGGCGCATTCCTACCCCATCAAACCCTATTATTTGCTTTGGAATATCCCATTTTGGGAAAAAAATCCTACATTTTTTAGGGCCTAGTGGGACACATACATGCCGTTTTGAAAAAGAAAAATATTCGGGATCAGGGACCCCGAAAAACGTTGTACTTCCGGTGAAATCTCAGAAATAGATTTTCCGCTGCATTAGAATAACTTTCCCCTGTACTACCTATATTACTCAGTGTATGTGTTTTGTATACGGGGAAAGGTAAAAGCTACAAAAAGATCACTCTTCAAATGAGGAGATTAAATTTGTTTTATCGCCAGTAAAAAACGTATGTTAAGGCGGTGAAGGAAAATATAAATTAGTTTGAGCACGATTTTTTGAGCTCACAATCCCCATCTACAAGTTTTTATTTTATTTTTTTTATCTACAAGTTTATCTACAGACAGAAGAACATTATGAACGGAAGTACCAAACGAGAGTAGGAGGCAACGTTGAGAACTAGAAAATTTCGCCCCTAAAAGAAAAATTATATGTTTATTCAATGTATATATTGCATTACATTCATATGCAAAATGGTATACATGTTATGTATTTACTAATGCATGGATGTGTGTATGTGTTTGTATTTGGGCGCATTAATTGCCAGCCAGCGTTGTTCCCCGGTGTGGGCCGTTTTTATTTATGACGTACAGTCGGATAATGGAGGCGTGTGGCGAAGCACCGCGTTTTTACCCGTCGCCGTTTCCAGCCTTATTTGGGATGTGTGCTTTCTTTTGTACCACAGCTATAGAAAACAGAGCCCGATCGTATAAAAAGCATCAGCTTCCCATATTTTTCGCGCGCCGAAAACGAACCGGGCATTGCATACAGAAAGCCTACACGCTGCTCTCTCGAGGCACGGCCTGTCTGCAGAGGATACGGTTGAATCTTTCCCCTACCATGACGTTCAATTTCAAACGGATAAGTCATAATCAATACTCTTGGACATGCGTAAACCGTTGACATAGCCTTGTTGAACAAGGGGAAAAGTATTCGAAAGAAAATTCCAGAGCTGTACAGTCACTAATATTCCTTTTGAACGCTTTTCTTCAGGATATACAGCGACTAGCAGAGTTATTCACCACTTTACCCTACCGCGACTCGCACTCTGCAGTCAGCCGGTTAGACCGGGCGAAGCACTCTTAACTAAAACGCCGAAAGTGCGCTTTGCCAACGCCGCAGCGTCAGTCGCCACATACCCAATCGGGGGGGGGGGTGGGGGGGGGGGGGGTGAGGCGGGGGGGGGGGGGGGGGGGGGGGGGGGGGGGGGGGGGTCGGGGGGGGGGGGGGGGGGCGGGGTGGGGAGGGGGGGGGGGCGGGGGGGGAGGGGGGGGGGGGGGGGGGGGGGGGGGGGGGGGGGGGGGGGGGAGGGGGGGGGGGGGGGGGGGGGGGTGTGGGCGGCGGGGGGGGGGGGGGGGGGGGGGGGGCGGGGTGGGGGGGGGGGGGGGGGAGGGGCGGGTGGGGTGGGGGGGGGGGGCTTGAGGGGGGGGGGGTCGGGGTGGGGGGGAGGGGGGAGGGGGTGGGGGGGGGGGGGGGGGGGGGGGGGGGGGTGGGGGGGGGGGGGGGGGGGGGGGGGGGGGGGGGGGGGGGGGTGGGGGGGGGGGAGAGGGGGGGGGGGGGGGGGGGGGGGGGGGGGGAGGGGTGGGGGGGGGGGGGGGGGGGGGGGGGGGGGGGGCGGGAGGGGGGGCGGGCCAGGGGGGGGGGGGGGGGGGGGGGGGGGGTCGGGGGGGGTGGGGGTGGGGGGGGGGGGGGGGGGGGGGGGGGGGGGGGGGGGGGGGGGGGGGGGGGGGGGGGGGGGGGGAGGGGGGGTGTCCCTAAAAATAAAATATAAAGGTCATCAGCCGAAATTTACAAAAACAGCGTTTTATGAACATACTAAGCACTAGAAAATCAACCAATACAACATATATAAGAGCACAACTGTTCGAAACGTCATTTCTTCCAACAAAAATATTCAGAGTTGACAGTACGAAGTGATTTTTATATAAGATGACGTTTATTGGATAAAAATTTAATTTAAAGAAATCGACTTCAAAAATAAAAAATTCAAGTCAAAATTAATAAAAGATACATTTAGTTTTTCCATCTGGCTTTTTTTTGATAGAGATTATCTACTTCAATAAAAACTAAATGTGTCCAAATTGTTTAATTTAAACTTTCATACTTCGAACCAGATTGAATTTAAGATTTGTGTACATTTCGTTTGCTTAGTTAAAAAAAGAAAAGCATAGAACCCTGAATGCATCTCTCTTTACTCTAAAAAAAGAAAGGTCAACAGAAACTACACACCAACTATTAAGAATTACAGAAACATATCCATACAGCTTCCAAAGAAAACTACATACTTATCAACCTTGATTTAACGTACAAAAGAACAGCAAATTATAGAATGCAACGATATGCACTACTGTGAGACAATATGTTCATATTTAATTTCAATTTCCTTCCAGTTACAGCAAAATAAATCAGGAAGTGCAAGTTTTAAAACGAGTCGAAAGCTGAGCTACATCCAACGACACCAATACATAGTTAACGCTTCCGCTGCCCAACAACCAAAAAATGTCGACGAAAAAGGTGACCACATGCAGGACTAAGTCGCACCAAGAGCAAAGAGGCAAGAGGAAAGAGAGAGTAAAACAGAAGAAAAAAAAACCACAACCTGAAAGACAATAACAAGGGCGCGGACTCACTCCAGAAAAGCGAAAAAAAGAACAAATAAGAAAAAGAAATCTTGAGATGGAAAAGCAACACCAAGGCAAAGCTTACCACCGACACAGCGTACGATGACGCTCTCGCTGAATGAACTCAACTAATCACAAATCAAATGTGACCCTCAAAATGAGGGAGCAACAAGCACAAACGGAACCTATGCAAACAATCATACTGAAATCCCATGAATCGCAAGAAGTCAAAAAAATCAGAAAAAGCAGAACTTATGACAAGGTATAATTCAATCAAAGAATTAACAGCGGCGAACAACCACCCACTGTTCGGAAATAATTTAAGAAAGAAATGCATTATATATTACACACTATATTGAAAAACTCAATTCATGTATTTAACTTGGCGTACAAATAATTTTTAATTGTACGGTCGTTCATTTGAAGATAAAAACAGTTAATAAAGTAAATTTACTAATGATAAAATTGAAATGACAATGAAAATAAAGATTTAATACTGTACAAAGAATTTTGAAATGAAAATCAGTAGATGTACTTATACTGCCCATCATTCAGATAAATACTTGAACATTTTCCCTAGACAACCCTACAAAGAAAATGTTGCGCGAACTACAAGTTTACTGCATTGTTTGATCACACCAGACTGAAAGAGAACAGAGCGCTGAACACAATTGGCACGACGTGAATGAAGAACAACAAAGAGGAAATAGCCCGCAACCCGGCGTAGAACAAGCGCGTTCGAGCCATTCGGGTTCGCTGTGCCCCCGCGGTGCTCCCGCGGAAGAAGACGGGGCGCGGCGGCTGCGCGGCGCGGCAGCAAGTAGGAGAGTCTCTGCGCCGAAGTTTGCTGTCCGCAGCCGCGAGGGCGGCAGAGTCCGTACGCGCGCAGCAAATCGCCTGCCTCGCGCGGACGATGCGTCACCGCGCCGGCGAGAGCCGAGGTGGGGCGGTGGCGGCGCGCCGTGCGGCCACGGGTGGAGCGGTGCGGTGCGCGAGTCCGAGGTGTGCAGCGTATGGAGTACGTAGTGGGCTGCTGGCCGAGGTTGCGGCGAGCGTGGCGTGGCGTGCGTTGTGCGGCGCGATGGCGACGGGAGCGGGGCAAGGAGCTTGGCGGCGCGCGTTGTGTGACGTGTGTGCGCGGCGCAGTGCTGTCCGGCGATGCGAAGGAGCGGGGCGACTGAGCAAGGAGGCGGAACGGGGCGTGACATGACGTCGCGTGGCGTATGGCGTTGTGTGGCGCGCGCAGTGCCTGTGCGGCAGGCGGGGGGATCGGGCGAGGCGAGCAAGGAGCTGGCGCGGAGGGGAGATGAGGGGAGGCGGCGGGAACGCCGCTCACATACTCATCGCGCGCGCACCGCATCGTTCGCAGTAAGACGCGCCGCGCCGCGCCCTCGCTCGCGCCGGTCGCCAGCGCTGGAAGCCTCTAGCCACACTTTCTGGCCGTCTTAATCCTCACGACACATCACCACCACGGCTTCAATTACATATTCTCCAACTTATTTACTTGTTGCTATTACCTATAGAAGGATTGACGAACGACATTTTTCAGGTATGTGGACGTCCCAATTACAAACGTTGATAACGTTACAAACGAATTGTCAGAAAGTAAAAGTTCATTATTGCTATGAGAACGAGAGTCAATTTTACGGTAATCAGTAAAATTTCCCCTGCAACGTGAAGGATGCTGGCTTCCCGCCCATCCAATTGAGCACACTTCTAATTAAAAGTACGGATCACCCAGCGGATGTTGGCGACCTCAGATTCAGACAAATCATTAAGATTTGGCTTCGGTCAAATGCGAACGAATAATTAAAGAAGAAGCCCCCAGGTGCGTTCGCCTCCGCTGTCCGCCCCAACGCAGGAGCGACGCCGCAGGGTCCGGCGGCTGCACCCCTTTGGATCGTGCTAGCAATTGTTCGCTCTTTCTTCCGAGGCGGACGCGAGGCTTGCCGTGCACAATGGCGCGGCGGGCCCGCCGCCCCGCCCCACGGGCCACCGGGGCAGCGCAGCGCAGCGAGGCGGCCCCTGCCCCCCCCCCCCCCCCCGCACCCACCCGCCGCCGCTGTTCGAAGCAGCTGCCGCTCGAGCAGGACCCCCCGCGCCCCGCGCGCGCAGCAGCGGCTCACCGCCTCCGCGCGCCCCGATTGCGCCGCCTGCCACGCCTCATCACAGACCATCACTTCATTATACGTCTATTTATGCAATGCAAGAACAGTACTCCTAATACTGCACGCCCTTTCGAGAGGGCGATACGATTCCTGTTCAGAAGCAAATCGGAGAACTGTTTTAACATTTTAACGGCTCAGTAGAACACGGAACTATCTCACATTGACCAACTTCTAAGAGAGAGGGTTTTACTAGAACTTTCATGATGTCACTCAGTACTATTCTAAATATTTAAACACGGTTCACTTGCATACAAGTCCATACTGGATTTAAATAGCATTACTGTAAAATAATAATATTTGAAGTTATGCTTAATGCTAATAATTCCTAGCCCCTCGTACTGAGCACCTTGTTGTGCTGATTGGATCAAGGTAAATTGGCAGGAACTCAAGAGATGGGTATTGTCAATGTTGTTTAATGCTTCGAGAGAAAAATGTACGTGAATGAAATTTATGTGTTAGCAATACTAAATAACTAAAGTAAGTAGTGATATTAAAAAATGTAAGAGAGGATACGAGTGTTGAATACCGTCTACAAAATACACTTTATTCCAAAGCCACATGAACGCATTCAAATGAACACCACATAAAAGTATAAAAACCGTAAAGTGGAAACAAACAAAATGGCATACTCGTTTACTCGGAAGACACGAGTACAAAAGGATCACGATTAGAACGCGAGGTTGAAGACAAGAAATATAACACTGAAAACAGTTTTAAACTAAAAGCAATTAGAACCCAACAATTCTGTACTAAGGTCGCTAATTCGATAAATCCATTACACACCACTGATAGTACCGCCTTTTAATGTCTTCCGTCACCCAAGTCTGACGTACTGCTGCAGGTATTTAGTGAGGTTTGAATGCGATCATGCCTAATGCATTCCGCACTCCATTGTCTGCACAAAGAATGAAGAAAAATACCACATCAAGAAGTTCCGAGTAGCATTTGATGGTAACATCATTCTGCACAAGAGATTTCTTAACACTCGGAGATGTGTAAAGCAGGTCTCTGCAGCGCTGGAAAATTTATTATAAACGTACTACCAACAGCCGGAAGGAACAAGAAACGAGTTCCAAGAAAAGAATTTTCCATACTACATAATTAGATGAGTTAGATTGAACCATCGGTTTTTACCACACTACGACTTTTCCTGAAGTAGTGGTTTCCTCGTAAGGTTGAACGTGCACAGGGTCTACAAACTTATTTTGACCATCTTCACTCGTAAATTTTATAATATTTTTGATCTTAAATTAATCCAAATGACTGCTCTACCACTGCCACGGCGTTGCTCTCGACAACAGAAGAACAACACGTAGGGCACATTAAATGATTTTTTAATGTTGGCGTAGACGTCCTGCTATATATATATCTCCACGCATCTTTTCGGCGCAGGTAAGGCCGTTTACGCGGCTGTCCCCATCCGCGCCGCAAGCTTCTCGAATTAGAAACAAAATTCCCCTGCACTCCGACGGGAGTCAACTTCGGGGAGTGCTCAACACCTTTCTCTCAAAGCCGCACTCCGTTTCCTAAACGAATTAGAAATAATTTAAAACTAAGTTCAAAGACTGGTTACCAAAGCTCCCTGGTTTATTCCTATTGTACAAATCAAGGAGCTAAACATTCGCTGCATTAAATTTAACATAAACAAACGATCGTAAACACTTTAGGCTTGAAGCTTGTCTTCGCAGAAGAAATTTCAACATTGGCCCTACAGCTTATGCACCAACCAGGATATTGTCACGCTATCCAAAAGATCGTTTAAAGCCCCGTATATTGATGGTGATAAAAGGTTATAAACATTACATATGCATTGTTCAGAAGTGTAGTATGTATAGTATTTAGCTCAATGCTACAGTATTGTATTAAATGCACATAGAAACTGCATTTGAATGAAAAGAATCTCAAGTAAAGTGCACTTGTGATGTGATGTAACTCAAGCAGACTGTTATGACTACATGAAATGTATATTTGTTAATACGGAATAACCACGAAAGACCGGAAGTCCCGTTTGCCTTCGCCGGGGCGTCGCCGTCGCTGGAAAAGGGG
>BOPP01000043.1:6625780-6646767 GCA_017312745.1 Gryllus bimaculatus
GGAGACGGAATGCAGGAAGCGGGGCGGGAGGCGGGGGGTTCAACGAACGGTTATCTAGTATTGGGAATTAAGTATGAATGTCGGGTGAACGAAAAACATAATCGCACGAATAATGAAAAAAAGGACGATACAATAAGCATGCCTTTGCACTAAAAGAAAAGCATATCAAATTAGTAGATAGGCCAAAAAGATACCATACTGAAAGATTAGCACCATTATATTTTAGCGAGCATTAAGTTATAGTTGATAATTTAAGAAGGTGCGTATCCAGTTACTTTCTAACAGCAATGCAACAACAGCTGCACTCAAAACGAGTTAATAAATTCCCGCCGTCGCTGGGGAGCTGAGAAGTTGGCGTTGTAACGGAAAGGGAACACACGACAGCCGAATCTAGCGGCTAGGTGCTGAACGAGAACAAGACGAGAGGAGAATAATACAACAGAACGAAACGAAAGCGGAAACAGAATAAGAGGAAACAATAGACTGATAGAGTCAATCAAAATGAAAGATAAGGAGGGAAGAGAAGAAATATCAGAAGAAGTAGAGTCGAAAAAAATACGCGGGAAGAATGACGGAATACAAGCACAGAAAGAGAAAGATTATAAAAATCACATGTGACCAGAGAGTGTAGAAAGAGCGTTGTAAATTAAGTATCCAAAAGAGTAAGTGATTGAACAACAGGAGATGGCGGAGGCCAATCGTACAGGTGTATCTGAGTTAACACGCAAATCCTAAATGAGGCGCTGAAGAAGGCGGGAGCTCCAGAAACGATCCTCGACAAAGCAAGCACGCGAAGTTCGTCAGAGATGTCGCGGAAAAGCTTGTGACGGAGTCCGGCAACAACGAAAAACGGCCCCGCAGAGGTGGAAGCGAAGCGCCAGGGAAGCGGCGGCGGCGGCGGCGGCGGCGGCGGCGGCGGCAGCATTCCAGCGTAATTCCGCCTCGGCCCGGGGGACACGCTGCCCGCCCGCCCGCCGACCGAGTCCTGCCTGCCTGGCCCAGCCCCGCAAGCCCCGCCCCCTGCATACGCTCCGATTTGAACAGAGCGATTTCTGACAGACCATCAGCTGGGACGCGATTATCCAACGGGGGGCTTCAATACCAAAAATTTATATCGTAACGATGCCTCCGATTGGATAACAGTGTCCGGCTGATGATCGTTCTAAAGTCGCCTCATTTTTAAATATATGTATAGGCCGGGCCGCCATCAGCTGGCAACTGGCCCGTGCCGCATACACGCCCCGCACGCACGCACGTGTTTGCTTCGAAGCAATCCTTCACGCACACAAACACGCCCAGCGAAATGTTGCTAAAGCAAAAGAGGGCTACTCGACAAAATCCAAAGACGTTTGGGACAGATGACACTCCAAGATGTGGACTACGTCTCCTATCATCTGATTGAACTAGGCATTTTCCTGGCGACGTATAAATCGTTTTCAGAGCACACTCGATCCATCGCGTCCGGATTGCCCCAAGGAACGGACGAGCCGGAGCCGTCGTTTTGCCTCGCGACGCGGCTGCGCGGCGAGGACACGTCTGTGTCGCACTCTCCACCATCAACTGATGAGTTGCGACTCGGGAGAGCGTGATGGCTTGCGATCAAACTCCGGGATGTTGTACTGACATAGTACGCGTTCCTTTTCACGTTCCGCGAAGCAATCCCGAAAGGCGGTCCAGAAGAAGTGAAGAAGCCCAGTGGGTGATATCAGTGGATAAGAATCCCATGCGCCATACGGAACCCACTCCAGGTACTCTCGTTAACACACACACACGTTAACGCACGCACACAAGGATATACACCCATGATTCGAGGTACTACAGGCGGATTCAGTTTACCAACATCAGATCCTACATCCGTTTCTCCTCCCACAGGTGCTCGGTCGAACGTTCTTACTTTTGGATTCCACAAAACACTTGTTCCGATATGTTAGCACCTCAAATTAACATGACACTGCATATTAGAATGACAAGCGTCCCTGTTCTAAGGTTATTAATATAATATCCAAGAAAGGTGAGTTTTTACAGTAAATGCAACTTTGAAGTGTAATAACTCACAACTGATAAGAACAACAAAGCTCATCATAGCCTATCTTTGCCCTCTTCTCATCAACATAATCATCATATAGGCGCCATAATTCCCATCGTGTTTGCGTTACTCATCACACTGTACAACGGGATTTATGCATACTGTTAAGGAGTAAATCTTTATTGTGTCCCACCAGCACGTACAATGATTTCCCAATAATGAACAGACAAACACCGGAAACCAGAACTGGAATCATATTGCCGCGAAGAGTAGATACGCCCTTGCACGCTCTGGTTTCAGGGACGTTTAAAAATACACTGCCCCGACTATTTTGCAGGCTTCATTAAGCGGGTGCATGACAGCGCCCTCCCACCAGCGAAGACGTCCATTCCATCAGCAACGCTCTGCCGCCCAGCGCACATCACCTAAACGAGAGGGGACCGCGCCGCCGTCCAGTACACACCACTGGCCACCGACCGCCTACGGCTCGGGCTTTTTCTCAAACGCCATGGCGAAAACGTCCGCGCAGCTGAGGATTTCAACATCTGCCAGCTGTATTAGCCAAACCAAAAACAAATCGAGATAACTGGGGTTACATATTGTTGGCATAGGTATTTGAAATGGTGTAATTTATACTGCAAATACATAACCTCCAGTTGTCGTAAACGAGATAATATCAATACTTTAATGGTTGAAGCGTTCAAAATAATATTGCAAGGAAATTGTGATACATAAAGGATATTTTTGCATAAAAGACAATATTGCAGAAAATACCGAATATATTATTTGCGTCTATCGGAGTATTATTTGAGTTTATCGAAACGAATACCATAGGGTGATGGTTCATTCATATTACACATTCTGCATTACAAGAGATTTTTATCCACATCCGAGGCTGATAAGACGATCCAGGAAACAAATCCTACAAATGTTAGCCATTTTATTTTCAAACTCGTCAATGTGTCACGCTATTCTTTCGCATACACCATACTCTACTTTCACTTAGAAGGCCCATTTATTACGATTTCACCAGCATTATGTTGTTCACTGGCCAATCTGAAATTGCAAACTGTCCATATTTTCTAAAGTTCCTAAGACAAGCACTATCTCTCGATTTTTTCTTCAATATTTCAAAGGACTTCAGTTCTACTGGCGGAAGTACAGGGAAGATCTCATTCATTGAGAGAGAATAATGAACCTAAAACGTTTAATATAAATTCCCAAGAACGTCCATGATGACAAAACTTTCTATCTACAGACCCATGTCTCACGTGCTAGCAGCCATTTCATTTTCGCGTATCTTTTGTTATCTAATCAGTCCGCGGTTCACACGGGATCGTGCGGCGGGATAATGAAATTTTGTCCCGAAGGGAGGATTATGTATGGAGGTCCTAAACGTAGCTCTACAATTACGGACAGTGATAATTAAGAATAGAAAGAATGTAGACTATAGAATCCTCACCGATATTAGGTACAAAATATATTTTAATTACATATTTTTAAATTAAATAGTACATTTTTTTCAATACATAGCATGTAGTGCCTATGACCATTAACTCCTATGAGAAATTCTGTCTTTAATTGCTAATTCAATAACTAAAGTCAGGAAAAACATTAATCAAATTTTATAAAGTTATGAGTACACCAACTTTTTTACATGGAAGCGAAAAGTGAACCTTAAAAATATGATAAAATGAGGTGTGAGAATGCTGAAGTGCAATTCTTGCAATCGACTGCAGGATATATATTGATCGAAAGGAAAAAAAAACCTATATCCGAAAGGAATTTAACGTACGCAGCTTACAAAATAGAATTGAAGAAGATACGAATTCCTGGTATTAACATATCACAAGAGTGGACCGTACAACCCCGGGCGGCCGAGGAAACGAAGGATAGAAAGATGGAACCAACGAGGTGAAGAAGAAATGCACCGTACGTCAAGAAATCACAGATCCTAGCATCACTCAGTGGGCGGCACAGCTCGTGGAAACATTTCAAGAGCTCGGAAGCGCCAAACGTTCGCACGTCCCTCCCGAGAGCGGCCATCCACACGTCGTGAAACACGTGTCCAGCTGACTCGCACAGCGAGCTGCACGCGGCTGCTAATTAAAGGGACGACCTCCGGGGGCGAATTTTACAAGCGAAACGACCCTCGCTGCGGCCGGCTTCCCCTCTCTTTCTTTTCTCCGTTTCCCTCCCCTTCGAGGAAGCTGTTTACGTCCGCCTCGAACCGACGTTGCGCGCGGCCTCTGTCACCTTGCTGTGACCTCCGCCCCCTCCTTCTCCTCCTCCGCCTCATCATCGGCCCTGCGTCCAGCGCGTGCAAAGCACGCACGTCAGCTCCGCGTCCGAACCCCAACCCCGACACACCCCGCCCCCTTTGATGTCACACGTGCCGGCCGCGCACCCGTGCGTGCTCGACAGAGCACCGGGCTTTCTAGGAAATGTTCTATCGATGCAGAGACAGGGGAAGGTTTCGGAAATACTGAGCCTTGAAATGTATCATTTGCCAATAATGATGCTACAATGAAACTCAAACAACACAATTATGTCAAGGTGATGTGAACCATGAACGACCAAAACAACTCAAGAGCTGCAAGAGAATTAATGGAGAGGCACAAATGTGTTTAAAGTGCACCTACAACATGCTGTCGTGGACTTCATGGACGCGAGTCGCACTTGCTATTCTTCTTCATATGGCTTCACACATCCGTTCGGCCCTTGACGTCAGAGAATTCCACAACCGACAGAGTTCAACCGTTTACTTGAGGACGGAGAATCAATTCCCTTTATAACCTTAAAGATGGGAGTGGGAAGAGGATATGGAACGATCACGCAAGGCTTCTGGCCTTCGTTTGAAAACGCTGGCCCTGGCATTTGTCTGGAATTGATCGGAGATAATCACGGAAACGACTGATCAAAACCGCTGGACATTGACGTATTAATATCGTCTGATCCAACTACTTAACCGGTATCTAAAATTCCCCCACCGCCGCGACTCAAATCTAGAACAACTCATTGTACAAAGCTTCAGATACGCACCAACTCGCAGCCGCGTACTCTCACGCATACGGCGAACAAAAAAAGGGGAAAAGAAATAAAATACGATGCCTCAACCGGCGAGCGTGAAGATCTCAACCTAACGGGACATCCGCGATCGTAAGCGACCTCAGCCAGGCGGCAAGAATAGCAGCGCGCCGCTGCAGCGCCGGCGGAGGGCCTGGGTGAACGAACGCAACGCAGGCCACGCGCGAGAACAAAGGGTAGTTGCGGGCTCCACCCTGCGCCGCCGCAGGAAGCGCCGGTTCCGACAAGCCCCGCGGACGCGTTCCGCAGCACGCGACACGCGCTCGCGCTTCTTTGCCCGCGAAGCGGCCGGAAGGCGGCGCTCTGTGCTCGGGTCTCCGTCCCCGGTGCTGGGGTTTGCGCTCGGCGCTTAGTGCTCGACGCTTAGTGCTCGACGCTTAGTGCTCGACGCTTAGTGCTCGACGCTTAGTGCTCGGCGCTCAGTGCTCGGCGCTTAGTGCTCGGCGCTTAGTGCTCGGCGCTTAGTGCTCGGCGCTTGACGCTCGGGGCTTAGTGCTCGGCGCTTGACGTTTTGTTATGAAATTCGTTTATATGAAATTATATATTCGAAAATATGAAAAGTTAGGTTTGTTATGAAATTCTTTCAGTTGCGATGGTCAGACATTGTGATATTCTATAATACAATGACTGACATAATCCCAAAAGTTTTCAACTAAATACGCTACATTCTAACATACAAAAACTCCCATCAATATAATGATCTGATATTGTACGCTTTTCCTTCTCCCGACAGACTTCGTCTGTGCGCTTCGTTAGCACCTGAAAGGAAATACGCTTTGGAATGGACATTTCCTGGAAAGGGAGCAGGCCATGGCTGGCCACCGAGCCGCACGCGGGTGCGGCGTGCACGTGCCGCAGCACAAGCGCGCGCGGAGGCCGCGGAGACGCCGTTGCTGCGGGGGCGGCGGGTGGCGACCCTCGCAAAGCGACTCGACCGAACCATGGTTTACGTAAACCGCGACCAGCGAGTGCCCAGCACGTCACCATACGTCCTAATGTTGCGTGATAATGTACGTTAGAATACGGACGCTCTGCGGGGAGATCGAATTTCTTTATCACTGCAGCTGACGTCAGGAACCCGTCGAGACCAATTTAGGCGTCTCCTCGTGCATTGATACGTGATATATACGATCCAGATTGACACAGAATCTCCATATCATTTTATAGCTTTTTCACCGGTTTATCTGTGGTCCAAGGTTCCCGCGGCTAGAATCTTGAAAGCCCTCGACTGTTCCGGTCACCTGTTGTTTCTGTATGGACGATACTTAATTTGGAAGAGGCGGTTTTTAACAATAATTATAAGAATCAGTAATGTCAACGTTTAATACTGTCCAGAAAAAAAGAAAGAAAAGAAAAAAAAGAAGAAAACAAAGAAAAAAACACCAACAGAAAGAAACTACAGAAGCCGATCTCTTATAAAGGATGTTGGAAATTAATTTCAAGGTGAGTTGGAAGGAATGCGTCCTGCAATGCGTCTGCGTCTCCGATGAGCTCCTTTTACACGCGGAAAAGAGAACAGAATCGAGGCATCGTTGTTCAAAAGAGCGATACAATTTCCGTGGCCATAAGAAAAACTAAGCAAACGAACCGGCGCTTGCGACAGGTGATAAAAAATCAGTCTAAGAATGTGGTCAACGCGAATATTATCTTCACGAAACAACTTTTTTCAGCAACGTACGGTCAAGATCGCACACATTTATATCACACATACATATAAAGCTGGCAATCGCATCAACACGTGCGGTGGCAATCCCCACCGTCCAACGGAGTGCGAGAAAATGGCATTCCACCACAAACGATAAGGGCGGCGTATCCTCTCTTAATTTTTTTAATATTACTACTTACTTTAGTTATATAGTATTACTATTACTAACAGTTAAATTTTATTCACATACATTTTTCTTTCGAAGCAACATTGACAATACTCATCTCTTGAGTTCCTGTCAATTTACCTTGATCTATTCAGCACAGCAAGGGGCTCAGTACAAGTGGCTAGGAGTTATTAGCATGAAGCATAACTTCAAATATTATTATTTTAGAGTAATATGCTATTTAAATCCAGCAATTGCGCGCCAGCAGTGGCGGCGGGCGGCGCCGGCGCAGCTGCCGTCTTCGGCGCGCCGGGGCTCGTCAAGCGCAATAAGGAAATCCTCCATTCGCGGTGCGGCAGAGCAAACACCGCCGCGCTGGACCAGAGCCCTAATTAACGCGGCCGCGGCCCGCGCGCGGAGGTGCCGATGGGCCACGGATCTACAGGCGCGCTACGCGGGCTCCGGACATTCTATTACTTTCGTATAACGAAATATATAACCAGAGCTCGGATTTTAATAATTATTTGAATAGACTGAACAATGTCTCAATATGTTTGTTTCTTCAATGAATTTTACTATTAAAATAATATTTACATAATATTATATTTAATGTGGTCTTTATTTTATGACAACTGCTTGTTCTCTGCTCCCATCTTCCCGTAGTCAGTTCTGAAAGAGCGAGGAAGTTACCGAAAATCCGTGTAATTTTGAGAGTTCGAAAGAGACCACAGTAATAGAGAAATTCGTCATGAATTGATACAATAAAAACTTTGTTTTAGTGAGTCATTGTAAATTCGTGGAACATTCACTAACGAAAAACTACGCAAAGGTCCAAAAAAGACCTAAAAATTGCAAGAAATGACTCATGATAAACATTCATTTACAGGTTAGCTAGTCTAGAATGTACCAGTGAAAAGATGACATGTCATTAGAATCCGAGGTCTGGTTATAACTTATAGTTGAATACTATATTTACATTAAAAAAATCAGCTAACTTCGATAATCAATTTTTGCATTCTAGTAATATATGGAGTGAATTAAAGAAATAACCGTTTTTTTGAAAGTCTGTTAATTTGTCGAATGTCATATGAATAGTTATTTAGGGAATAGTAGCGGGTCTCAGATGGACGAAGCGACGACACAAGCCGACTCCGGCAGTTTGAGTTGCGAACGCCAAACAACTTTTGTACTAATGCTTCTAGTTCGGAGTGGACACTTACAAGGATAACCTCAAGTGATCTTTCTCAGCAAGAGATCGTTCTCAGTATGCAGGGCGGCGGCAACCACGTTGAATGATGACGCCCCAGTGTTTTGTTTACTTTGCGTTAGTAAAAAATTGATTTATATGGCCATTACTTCTTTGCGGTAGTCTATTTTGCCGCACACGTACTGCAAAGTAACATTTACCAATCAATATACAGTTAAGGTAAATCCTAGTTCCCACACATGAGTGCTGAAAAGTATTTTTATTTTCTCAAAACATTCCATAAAACGATGTTAAAATAAACAATATTAACTTTTATTTCTTATCTGTAAGGCATATGACCTAAAGGACAAAAAAAAACTTAAGTGTCGAAAAGTTACCTTTTTAACGTAGCAACCATAAGTTAGGAACACTCAGTGTAATGTAGTTGTTCTTCAATAAAATAACAATTATAACATTGCAGGCGTAAACGCACAATAAATTATATCATAGATGAATAAATAGATGAAGAGACTGTAATGACGATGGATTTACATTGAAGGAATGAGAGGCAGAGGAAACGAAAAAGAAAAAGATAGAACTTCCAGAGTGACATTTTCTTTAATACGAGACCCTCCTCCCACTTCGAGAGACGACGACCACCCAAAAGGCCAGTCACAACTCTGCTCTTCTAACAAAGGAACGTTCAAGACCAGCTACAGCTCTTCTATAAGGAAGCAGACATTGCGCATCTAAAAATGGAATCGAGTAAAAACAAAAGACAAAGTACAGTCCTCCGGATGGCCGAGATCGATAAGGCAGTAGTGTCGTAGCGATCTCGAAACGAAGGATCGCGGGTTCGAGTCCCGCCTCGGGCATGGTTGTATTTGTGTTCGTCCGTTCACTCCATATCATCAACAATATGTCATCTTCATAGTTACCATAACAATAGTGGTCCCTTATGACCAAGTTGTTGATGCTACATTAATTTAAAAAAAAAAAAAAAGTGAATACTCAAAAGGAATGCTCATTCCTTTGAAGTCTATTCTTCAAGAATATTGCCAAACGTAAATTGAGACACATTTTCTCGAAGATAAACCGAAACCACAGAGGAAAAGTAAATAAATTTGTGTTGGTACGCATTACGCTCGCTGACACTTGAAACAGTTGAGCAACCTGGCAGGGCACTTTCCATCGGCCGCGGAAGACAACTATCACGCACTAGTTGCTTCCTCGGGAAAGTTGCAGGATGCGTGGGAGTCTGTAGGAACGTCCGCACATGGCAAAATGTAACCGATGTTTCATTGTCTTCGATCCCTTCTTTATTCCTACAGTTTTTAGTACAGCAAGGGCTAATTTCAATTCTTCAAATTTTAGAGCTTAACCATGAGAAGGGGGGGGGGGAGGACCAAACCCTAGAACATCAAGAAATTGCATTTTAGAAATACTGATACCATTTTTTAGAGCGTTTAAAATACTTTATTGTAATAAAACGTCTCGAAAAACAATTAGGGGCAGTAGATCTTTTAACAAATAGATTTAACGCAAAGGGAAAAGTTACGAGAAGCAGTTGACAAAGGGGGGATAAACCAACCAAGGTAATGTGTAATCCAAGGTTCTTGTGACACCTATTAGCGCCATTGTCAGTTTGGCCAATTTCGCCATAAATAAGATCAGATATTTTCTTTTAAAGAACAGTCCAAATCCAAAGTTTGCGATACCAGTTCACTCGAACAAAAGGAAGACTCGATTACATTAGTAACATATTCAACATTCATATTCCGAGTATTATCACGTGTTCCTTAAAATTAAATCTCTTTTCCCAGCAAAAAGTAGCCTGCAGCCCAATAGACGTGCGTACAGCACAGAGATGGTCGCCCAAACCGCTACGTAACGGGTGCGGCCGGCGCCGCGGCAGACGATCTGACCTTTTAAGTCCACGTAATAAATCGGCGCGCTCCCTATGGGCCGCTCGTCCAGTGGCGCCACGAGGCATCAGCGGAACTCCCACATACAGACACCCGCGTGCCGTGGACACACTGGACCCATTGCTCCTGCTGCTTCATTAGTCCTCTAAGGGGTGGTACATGTTTGCGCTCGGTGATCTTTGCCCCGTTCAATGGCGAGATCCGGCGCCGACTACTGTCGGCTAGCGTGTTTCCAGCAATCAGGTATTACTCGCGCAACTTTTCTTGACCGATGGATTGAAGAAATGCGGGTATAGTGGGGGTATTAGTTACTAGATTTTATAAAGCAATGCCAATCTCTGGAGAATCAGTCATACCTTCGCAACGTTCTCAATAATTTGCGTTCTAACTTTCTCAGGTATTCGAGGTATCTCCTATAATAGATCTTTACCTGTTTTGGTCATTTCTTTAGATTTTTGGAGAAAATAACGGATAGAAGTTCTCGTCTTCAAAAGAAAATTGTTTCTATTTTGCGCCAATGAAGGTGTGTTTGGAATGTTGTCATCAGTGCTCGATGCGAGCTTTTGCCTTCGTCTGTTTACTGTGCCAGAGAGGGGGAAGCAAGGTCATCGTTCAAGAAAAGTTGGGCGAGTAATACCTCCCACCAGCGGGCACCGCCCTAGCTGGGACACGTTCTAAGTTCCCGACAGAGCTCCCGGCATGTGTGGTAGCGTAGTGCATTGAAGTGTGTGTGTGTGTGTGTGTGAGTGTAAGAGGTAGGGATAGGACCAGGAATGGGAAGGAAAGTTCGCGCTTGGTCCTTGGCCCGTTGGGTAGGGTACTGTTCCTCCATTCGCCTGGCGTAGGAGAGCGGTGGTCAACATCATTTCATAATAGGAAACTAGTGAAGCGTCCTCGCATGATTTACAACTTTTACATTATTCGAAATTCAGAGTTCAACGAAAAATTAGACATGCGTCATTTTTGAAGCGAGCTTTGTTCCGTCTGTGAACAAAATTGAAAGAAAATATTAAAGAGCCGTTGTTGAGGATTTTTTAAAATAATTTGCATTAACTCTAGAACAGAAATTAACAGAAATTACGCGAAAAGCGTTCGTTTTTAATTTGTTTGTTGTTTTCAACAAAAACCTGTTCAAGACCTTTTTGAAAGATTAGATACCATTCCGGGGAAGGCAGAAGGCATTGAGAGTGGAGTGGTGTGTCATTTATTGATCCAGGTTGTTCCTGCAATTAGTTTCCCCCGATGTGCTTACGGAGGCTTCCCAGGCCGTCGCTTACGGCATCTTGGTTGACGGACGAGCCGCGTCCGTGGCGGCTGACGTTTCACCCACCGCACTGCTGCCTTCTCGAGAGCTCCACTGCTGCACTCCGATTAGGAGAGGAAACGCACAGCGGCTTCCTCAGATTTGTTCTCCTGCTTCTCCCAAGGTGAATTATGTCCATGACGATCCACAGATTTCCTAATGCACTTTGCGCTTACGTTATCTTAAATATTCGTAATTTAAGCCTTCGAACGTTGGTTCTTGCTCCATTTTGTGGCACGTAGCGTTGACAACTTAATAAGATTCTTTTTCCCAATTCGATAATAAAAATCTATCACAGACGAGGACAAAATGTTTACAATATACTACTTTTTTCGCAGCCCAAATGAGCAGTTCATTAGAGTAACTACGATGACAAGAATAATGCGCATTAACAACATTCATCTAACGATCTCACAACGGGAAGAAGAGACTTAAAATTTGTAGCGACACGATGACGATTATCTACAATTTATCAAAAACATACTCCGTAGCATCATTGCTTTATCTCGGGCACCCACCAACGGATGCCATTTTAACGAGGCTGGAATGTTAATGCACTTTGAATACGTGGGATAGAAAACCCGGGTGGTTTAACCGAGAGGCGTTGATTCTATCTTGCGTGAGAACGGACCTACCGTGGAGATGCCACGTGTGGCCCAGTCGGCGCCCCCGCTCCCTCCGCGGCCCGTGATAAGCACGGCGTTTGAGCCGGCCCGCAGGAATGTCGAGAGGCGACGAAAGAGCGTTTGCTGCTGTTTAGGGGATGCAACTGCCCTTCCCCAGGGACACTTGCCACCCAGGGCCATAAATAACACGCAAGGAGCCGGCGAGATCTCCCGACTGCACTGCTTTTTTTTGTTTTGTTGTTTTTTCTCAAGGGGAGGCTTCTGCGTGCTACACCCGGTAGCGGCGGCGAGGACGTGGGGAGAAGGCGGGTGGCCCCCGGCCGAGGGGGCCCAGGGGGCCGAGGCGTCACACGCGCCGGCGGCAGTGGCGGACTGATCCAGGGGGGAGGGGCGCCATGCCCCCTCCCCGAGGCCTAGAGAAAAACGTCTTAACATTTTTATTTTACAAATTTTAAATACTAACGATCCCGACATTATTTCCCCCTCACGCAGCAAAACTGTAATACAATGTTCAAAAGAATCACATCCTGTGGATTTCAATGTGAGAAACGTTTCGTTGAGGCCATAGGATTCACAGTTTGGGTTTGTAATGCTCTAGAACGCTTCGCCTTGAAGTTATTGGACGATTTAGATTCGAAAACATCCTGCCAAGTGAGTTGCGAGTTGCATTTGTCAACAAAATTTAGTTGTGTCCTAAAACCCCATCCAGTGAATTTTCCCAAGTTAGTCTGTTACTCGGGTCAGAGATGAATCCAACAAATCACATTTTAATAAAATTAGCCCAACCGTTCTTGAGTTATAAATGCTGCAACTAACCGACATTGTTTATAATTATATACATATTTGAGGCTAATTAAGTGCTGTATTCTCGAATTTTAGGCTCTTTTGGATTTCTCAAAATCGGGGACGCTGCTAGCTTTAAACTAAAGCTCCTGAAATTATGAGTCAAAGTTTGTTTTGCACATTCTTCTACTGTACGACCAAATAAACGATAGTATCGGTTTACAGCCGCAACTTTTAGTCACTTTTGCCACCGAAACATGTCTTCTCACAGTGTTTGCAGAGAAATGAAGTATGATGTAGATTACTCACTATAGCACATGTTAATCAATGCTGAATCGTAAATGTCGAAACCAGAACAGTATCCACTACTTTATTGCGAGAGCAAAGGTGACAAAAATGACGGGGAGCACACATTTCGCTTCAATGTAACATACACAGCCATTTGGGATAACCTACTTAAATCAATCCTATGTGAGAATACATCGTATGACATACGTCAAAACAGTCACAGAAATATTAAAACAATTCTTGACATCATCATTTAAGCACGTAAAATGAAACTACTGAAATAATGTTTCATTTGATGTGCCGGAGAAGGTCCAACACGCTGGCTGCAGTCACAGCAGAACAATATATTAGCGAAGTTAATTACCTGGTGATAAAAATGTCCTTCGTTGATAACCAGAAATAATCTTTTAAACTTCAAATCGTGGTTTTCAACAATTGTCATCTTTCTACACGATAAAGCCGCGAGTCGATATAGCACAGAGGAAAATACAGTTGTCAATCTGCCAAATGGATAATCAACAAACCATTTTACGAAGAACTTGAGCTAGCAAGATTTAACTTCCGGAACACGACATACTTCCAAAGGAACACTTGTGAACATTTCACACAAACTCACATTCTATTAACTGTTTCAGGACTCACGACTTGCAGCAAATTACGAAGCTTCCTTAATCATACGTGACCATCTGACAGCTGTCCAATAACTCTCCGGTGAATCTCCTAGCGTATTACTCCAGAGCAGCACCGAGGCAGTTTTGTATGCGCCGCGCGCTGTGCAGTACGGGCTGGAAGATATAGGACCGCGTGACGTTTACGCAGCCGCCATCGCCCAGCGACAGAAAAGGGTCGACATCTTGCGAGGGCCGCCACACGCAGCACTCCCGCTCCCCGCGTCGCCTCCCCCGTGGGTCGGAAAGGCCGACGAATAATGAGGGCCTGCGCCATTAGAGGGAGCTTTAGTGCATTTGTGACGTTTTGACCTCGTGCTCTACAAATCACGTGGCGTTTGACATTAGGAACTCATAACACTACAGTTCACAAACACTTCGTGCGCTGGCGGCATACCTTACGCACGGTAATAAAAAAAAACAGTCACTTAGCGCACAACGAAAAGGTCGCAAAGCACAGATCCATACTAGATGTGCCTACGTGTGACTTACGTACGTGATATTCCTTTAACTTGCTCCATAATGAATGTTTGTTATGGATTTATTGCTGCCTCCTGTGCCAAATGCGTGTTTTGCGATTAATAAGACTCAGTTTATACCCACAGACAAATCTCAGAAGAAAACAATTATTCGATTCAAGAAATATCAATTTAACGTAGAATCATTGCTATGGCCATTACATCCACATCCATCTTCATTAGCGCAAAATCGTTCGCGTTCATGCAGCGGCTTAATACACACGGCATCTATTTCAACAGATGTGGGTAAAGTTAACATTACAGCCCCGCACAAAGAAATAAAAGATCAAATCTTGACAGTAAGGTTCGGCATTACAGTTGTAATGTCTCACATGATTTTTAGTACATGAAGTAAAGAGTTGATAAATGCGCAAAAATTCCCTGGTATTATGGACGAACGTGAGTTAACCGCGAGTGTTAACATCCGAGGTCCCACGTTCCTCGGCCGTCAATGGTAGGATTTCATTAGGTCTGTCCTGGTTGCCACTTTTTAAAACAGACTGCTCATAGGCTCTTCCTGTAGTTGTATCGGATCGGTTCCGGGAGGTGGCTGGTAAGATACCCGAAATAAATGGGCCACGGGCGCCCCAATATGTTTCGTTCACCTTCCTGCCTCTATATCTCAGAGTAATTGAAAATCAATCAAATCAACGATTTTAAAACGTCTCCTAAAGATCATGTCAGTAGCTTCACAAACTTTATATTTGATAAGTCGATCACTACGGTTCTGATTCGATTTTTGTAGAAGATAAATTATATACAAAATACCACGAGAGCTTTGGAAATTGTCGATAAATCCCTGACTCGCAGTGCGAGGACACTATAGGTTGTAATTCCAAACCCTATTGGTTTTAATTACACAAGTGGAATAGTCAATTAAAGCCCACTGCCATTCATGTTTTACTGTTGGTACTTTTACTATTCATGTTTCCAGTAATAAAAATTAGTAATATTACCTCTCAACTTCTATAATAACAGTACACAAATGTAAATTAAAATAGAACGGTCTACTTTATTTTCATCGATGAATTTTAATATCGTCTGGAAAGTATATGAATTCAAATGTACAAAAATTAGAACTAAAAGCCAAGTGATCCGGTGACAGCGAACTGTAGGCGCTACTTCATTCACATCAACATAGACGCACACGGACTCGTGCACGTAAAAGGACCAGAGCGGAGCGACACCCAGATCAGAGGCAGCACCGCCTGCCACTACGCCCCCGGCGGCCGACCTTCCTCCCGCTTCTTCACCCTCGGCTTCGCTGCAGGTCGCGCCGGATGCAGGTGCGCGCTCACACGACGAATCCTTCGTCGAGGCTGAGCAGTACGGGATCATTTTAGAGAAATATAAGTTTGAATTTCTTTAAAAATAATTCTGACAGCGAAAAAAACTTAATTTGGGCGACAAAACGTTCAAGTATATTATTATTATATTATTATATTTATTATTATTATTTATTATATTTTTATTTTTTATTGTTTATTCTTATTATATTATTATATTTATTATTATCATTATTTTCGTTATTATCATTATCACCATATTTGATATTAAATGCAAGTTATATATTCGCAGAGAACGTATTACAAACTCAATACTCAGTTCGCAGTGACCATATTCTCCGCGCCATTCAGTAGAAACAGAATTGCGAGCACCTTGCTCATGGGTTTAGAGCAATGTGAGGTTGCACACATACGACAACGCACAAAGATTAATGTCTTCGAACACATGCCCCTTCTAAACAATATGAAGAATCGGTAAACGTTGTAGTCTCCTCAAATATTCGAGCTCGCACTTCTTTCTCTGACTGCTCACTTCATTATCAAGAAATATAAACCGACAATACAACGGAGATTATTTCAGAAATATTTTGAATTATTCTTTAATCAGTTTTAGGAAACTGTAGAAGTCCACTACTGGTGTCTCGTAGGAAAGCAACGCTCAGGCGCGGAAGACGTCGTAAAAGCTCACCACGAAGGCGTAAGGAGACGGACGCATTACAAACGCACTAGGAGACGGGAGGAAAGCTGGAAATAAAGGCTGGTGCAGCTGCCACACATAAAATGATTGCCGGGCATCCCATGCAGAACTCGAACGATCATTTAACGTGGAACCGGAGAGCTTCTGCGGAGACGCAACTGGTGTTACCACTTTTGTTTGCGCGCGGTTTGTTTCGCGCGAGAGAATGGAATTTCCAAACACATTAAATCTATCATAATGTGACATGGTACTTTATCCTTTCTCAAAACAGCATCTATAAACGACTTTAAGTAACCACACAGGATCTACTCTATTACTTGGATGAGACCAGGCGATAAAAAACATACAAAATATATTTATACGATTTGCTTGGATATGGAATCTCTCATGCTTACAACTAAAAAAATAAATATTTAAACAACTACTTCAACTTAATATACAAGTTCTAGATTTCAATGAGCATAAAAATATGCGAGTTTGTAATCTTGAACGGGTCTAAACTCCAAGTCCCAGAATAAAGAAATGTTCAAAGATCCCTTTTCTTCTTCAACCCTTCAGAAAAAGTCCCTTTCAGTTTAGTTAGGAACGACAAATGTATCTACTTCATTCTAAGCAAATATAAATGATCAGTCAATTAATGTATTGTTCTTGAATTCACATGCCAATCCATAAATTCAAGCTATCAAGCTGATCAAATCATTTGTCAATTTAACAACACTCAAACATTTGCAATCAACGGAATTTTGACATGCATAACTTACAGGCAAGGACTCGAGAGTCATTGACGTATTACATTATCACGTTACATATTCATTACATATTTATTTATAGACTAGATAATAGTAAGCATAAAATCCGGTATTCTACACAATGCATAAGTAATGAAAGCAGAGTGGGAAGTAATTTTCGTAGTCCGCATTTCCTAATATTAATTATTAATATTAATATAATTATTTTAATAATACTTGACCAGTAGCTTTCAAAGAAAGTATTATCCCTTTTTGCGAATATTCCCTTTCGCCTCTTTTATCGGATTTATTTTAACGCTTGCTTTCATCTTTAAAAAAATATTTCTCAGAAAAGCAATTGTTGGATAACACAAGGGATTAGGACACCATTTAAAAAAAAAACGATTTCTTTCTTCCATTTTCCGAATGAAATGAATGCCCTGCACTTTTCAAACTATATTATTGTTCTTGTCTTGTGATAATTCGGTATTGTTTTCGCTGTGTGACACTGCAAAGTCTCCGCAAACGAACCTGAATAAAATTGAAGTAATTACGTTAGTGAATTTTTAAGAAAAATATATTGTGAACAAAATTGCATAGCATTTCTTCAGTTCGGCAAGATCTACAATTTCTAGGCAACCATGCGATGAATATTTCCTATTCCGCCTAAAGAATTCAGAATTTTTTGCGTAACCTATGCATTGTGTACAATAGAACTTCCATGATCGCCGATCATTTACACACTTCCCAAAAGGTCCACAGGCCGATTGTCAAGGTAGTGCACATGGCCACCGCTTTCGTCCACACGGTCGCAGATTCCACGCCGCCGTCAGTTGCGCCCTTCGCTCGCGTTATTTTGGGTCGCGGTGGCGTAACGCCTGCGCCATTACCGAAGGAACTGCATAGTGTAGTGCGGTGTTTGGAGAAACGAGCACACCCAATAGCCATGTTGTGTGAACCTTGATGCCAGTAGTCGTGTCAACAACAACAGCAGCACAAGACGAAACAACACCTGCCTTCGCAGGCACTCGCATTCTCCCGCAGATGACGCCAGGCATAAAGGCAGTGAAAACGCAGCAGCCTCTTGTAGTGGCCGCACGTGCGTGCGTGTGAAAATGGAGAGTGCTACGCAGTTTCTCGAGAGTGATATTCTAGCATTTACCTCTGAAAATGTAACAGAATTGGAAAATATTTCAAATTATAGATTAAACGAAGTTTTCGTCCAAACTCATTACGAGTAATTCTTTGATCAAGAGACACAAATTGACGCTTGTAAGCGTTGCAAAAAGAAATATCTTCCTGACATAAGAATACATTCAATTCCTTAAAACTACGACATTTATCCCTTCGAGGGCGGCACGATTTTTCAGATTACAAAGCGACACCACTTTGAAATAACTTGCTCTTTCACGCGAAGCGAAGGATTCGGAGGGTCTATTATCAGGTCAGTTTTCCGTTCGGACTACTGCCGTGCCAATAGGCCCTCCGAAACAGTGAGAAACCCGTGGCTGCGTCGTCAATGTCCGATGAGAAGCAGCGGATTCCGAAGAGGCAAAAGCGCAGTACGAAGAAGCAGATCCCGAGCGAGTCGCTCGCCCAGCCGCCCCCCCCCGGCCTCCCGGCGCCGCCCGCCCGCGCCCATTACACTGCATTGCATTACATTAATTGGAGCCACACGCCGCGCGGGCGGGCGGGCGGACGGGGGCAAGCGGCGTGGGTGGCACGTCGAGTCCGGCGCCGCGCAGTGACACACTGCCGGTCCGGCCCGCAGCCACACGCGCTCCCGGATGGAGTCGCGTGTGCGCGCACGCGCTCTGAGACACTTTCCCTGGCTGCGCCTGCGCATCAACAACCCCTCCGCGTCCCTACACGCCAGTAACACGGAAATTAAAACACAAAAATTAAATATTTTTTAAGACTTCTATTAGTTGTTGAGAACTGCCTCATCTGTTTTCTCGTTCATAATTATATTCGTTATAGCCTACCTATACAATTTATTTTCTCCACCTGGTTAAACAGAAAAATTCGATAACTAGAACTTATTTTCCCATTCAGGCAGTAGATATCGACGTTACCCCTGCATTGAATGTTTGGTCGACTCATCTACCACACGCTTCGAAATTAATGAAGATCATCGTTTCCACAAGACCAAAACAACTAATGTTCTGTCGCCTTAACATACATGTAGTGTTGTCACCTACTAAATTTCACGCATTTGTTACAATTTTCTCATCCAAGGATCATACTTAAGTGCTAAGGTTGCTAAAAATAGAAACTCAGTCTGTGACAAACGTGACTCAAAATATCGGTCTACGTACAATGCACGCGCCTCGTTTCAAGTCAATAAAGCAATGAAATTACGTAAACAGGATGCGCCTGCAAGTCTTCCTGCCATTACTTTCTCGTGGACCACCAGGCTAGCGCGCGGATTTACGCGGCGGTGGCGGCGGCGATGTGCGAAGCACAGCATGGGTGGTATGCTAACCCCGGCAGGGCCCGTGGCCAATAACGCACTCGGCGAAAGTCTCTAAAACACCGGTGCGAGAACGAATCACAACGACGTCTCTCCTCTGTGATTCTTGTTCTGCAATGCATCAAACTCGAGATCTAAGAATACGCATGCAATCCTTGTAATGTCTTGCAAACGGCCTCTTACGACGTCGCAGCGGCGCCGTGGGTGGCGCTTTACTTCCGATTCCAAGTTACCCGTGAAATGCACTTCCATTCCTACCGATAACGCACTCGTGTTCCAGTAAAGAGAGGCAGACAGTCGGAGAGTATCAGGCTATACGAGTCCAGCCTGCGTTATGGAAACTCGAAAACCGGAAATATTCGTATCAGTAAAAGAGTGAATATGAAAAGGGAAAATTCACCCACACTGTTATACCATTGTAAGATTGCATTTTACTGTTCGCAACACAGGTATCTAAGAATATTCCATATTTCAAAACATAATTAATTATATCCCCTAAGTTAAACATAATAACCATTGGAGACGCCAAGGAGAATTCAAATGACAATCTGATAGAGGGCATTGATGAGAGCATTATAAGGCAGTTTCAGCAAAAGTGTAAACGTACCATTAATGCAAGAATTAGAGGTGTATGATGAATATGTTTATATTTTCTCTTTCGCGGTTTCCCCCTCTGTTGTTTCTCGGGTTACTGTACTGCCACCTTGAAGCTCCATTACCCCTCGATTTCGTGTTGAAGCATCTGTATTAAGAAACTTCACAGTGATAAGAAGAGTTAAAAAGTGAATTAAACATGTCAGAGAATGAAATTGGCAGAAATGAAATTACAGTACATGCTTCAACGAAATGTGCTTTAATTGTAGCACGAGAAAACAATCATGATTCATACCAGAATCCCCTGGTTTACGGCAATCAAGCTCCTACTACAACCAATCACGTCATCTGGGCCATCTCATTATCACGACAATTCATATCACCACGTCAATCGCCACTAGACAACGAATAATAGTCTTCAGCACTAGGTGCCGATGTGCCTTGTATCCCGCCCAGATAGTATTAAATTCATACAATTTCGATTCTCTTTCTGTGCCTGAAAGCCCTAAGGATAGTGCGAGATTCCCCGGAATAAGTATCCCTATCCCATAACTCACACAACGGCTCCAACAACGGAAATTTCTGATGAATCGCCCTCCCAGGACCACCCCCGACTCGAACGGCGACCGACCAACCAGGAAGCCGAGCGCCGGTCACTGCCCACTGTCGCCACCGACAGTGCCGCCACGCGCGCAGCCAGGAGCAGGCGAAGGCGCAGGCGAAGGCGCAGGCGAAGGCGCAGGCGAAGGCGCAGGCGAAGGCGCAGGCGCAAGCGAAGGCGCAGGCGCAAGCGAAGGCGCAGGCGCAAGCGAAGGCGCAAGCGAAGGCGCAAGCGAAGGCGCAAGCGAAGGCGCAAGCGAAGGCGCAAGCGAAGGCGAAGGCACAGGCGCAGGCGAAGGCGCAGGCGCAGGCGCAGGCGCAGGCGCAAGCGAAGGCGAAGGCGCAGGCGCAGGCGAAGGCGCAGGCGAAGGTGCGGTCAGACGCCAAG
>BOPP01000043.1:6651016-6664541 GCA_017312745.1 Gryllus bimaculatus
AGGTCATGTCAGGTCAGGTCAGGGCAGGAGAGGGCAGGGCAGGAGAGGGCAGGGCAAATTTTCTCACCACACCCTCTTGGAAACTCTCGAGTAAAGCACCACTCAGGCTCGATATAACAAACCGGCTAAGTGAGCTCAGAGCCAGCATTGCCGCCGTCTCCCAGCGGCCCGAGGGTTCGAGCCCCGACGATGGTGGGGTTCAGCTAGCAATGGGCTACGTGGAGCTTTAGCTAGCTACGTCGAATTTGGCCGCCGCTGCTCGAATGTTTAGCCCTCCCTGCTTCTCCGATCACCCCAGGCGAATGCCAGAGCAGCACATTGCCACCCGCACCACGGGCCGCTTCCCATCCCCTTCCACACCCATACCTTCCACAACACTTGCACACACGCCGCGAGGCCAGTCGGGAGGTCGTGGTTTGTCGCGACCGGCGGTGCCTCGCCGTGGGAGATACGTGGATAGGGAATCGCAGCAATTCGACGTGCCGCGTCGGGGCGAAACAGCCACCTCCCGGGACAAATCATGCACTACACACAACCAGTCTAGTGGCCAAGCAGTTGCCGCCCAGGAAACATCAGTCAAGCGACATCGGTTGACGCAGCAGACGCCGCACGAGCCCCAGAGGGGCGCGACTGCGGCAAGGTCTTCCTTGCAATACATCTTGATACACCAGAACAGTGACACATCCCAAAACCTCTGAAAACTGGCATTTTGCAGGACACGTGTTTTAACCCAAGCGACGCCGTTCATTTCGCGGCCAAATGTCAAGCTTGACGAAGTGTCTACTACTGTCTTCTAAACCTTCTTTATCAAAAATTTACGACTAAATACGTAATATTCGAAATATTTCATTCCACTAAAAATGACGAGGCTTTGAAATCGTGCTCGAGGATTTACGTGGATCAGATATGCAAGTGATTTCCGGCGGTCAGCGACTTCAGACTTATAAACTTCATCTTCTAAACATATTCATATTTTCATAAAATGTTACAATTCGTTCTTTGGATGATTTACTTAGACCAATTTGAAATGAGATTTACCAGGCACATGCATATGGATTACCAAATAATATTTCAATGTAAAAACGCGGTTTATGGAATGCGAGACTGGAGAGGGATAAAACTACGCTGTCTCGCTTGATGGCAGAAAATGAGCGTTCTGTAGCGGCACAGCACCGTTTGCAGGCGAGCGATGATTAACTGGCGTGGAATTTGTGAAAAAGCAGTCGCCGAACGCAGGCCTTGCGACATTCCTTCCTCAGATTTCCTGTGATTTCGAGCGGGACAACACGAAATGCAGCGGACACAAACCGGATTAGCTTCACAACACCGTCACCGCACACACGACAGGATTTTTAGAATGGACAAATTATAGCATGTTAATACCTTTATTATCAAGTCCAAAATCATACAACTAGATATCTGCGGATCAGAACTCGAGAGACAGGAGTTGGTGGACGTATATTTCCATATAGAGGTATATAAACCATTTGTACTTAGCAATGATGCCTCAGAATTATCTGTCCACAAAACATATCATCTGTAGATCTCTGTTGCACTTGTGTTGACCCGATTTGTTCGCTTCCTTTTGACGAACGATTGGGCAGGTTTTAACGAGGGCTCGCTGTTCCGGAGATCGGAAAACTGCATTCGTGAAAAGCAGGCCGTAGGGGTCTACACATCGGGTCTACGCGACAACCAAATTCATTCGCATATTCTGGTTTCAAATTGGTGGGTACATGTTTCATTAAACATTTAACCCCAAAAGTCCCTTATATATTATGTACTTGCACGAATTTAACAGTGAATATTACTCAAAATCGACGAAATTTATTACACAAAGGACAGTAACTCTAAAAGACAATAACGCCAAAGTCACATGGAAAATTATGGCATGGCAAATTACGAAGTAAAAATCATTTCGCCATTTCCATTTCCAGACAACAATAAAGAAATATTTTGAAGGATTTTTTTCTCAATTTGCGTGAAAAATTTGTTTGCTCAGTTTTCAGAAACTGGGCTACCAGCAAGAAATAAACGAGCAGTGTGGTGAAACGCAATGGCCTAGAATGCCTACAATGGCGTTTACGATGCGGCTCTCAATTTTTCGCGAAGCGTTCACCTTGGGCCTTCCGAAAAGCGGTTGCAACATCCGAACGAGGACGAATGGCTTTACAAGTTCCAAACAAGTTATCAACTAGTTACTAAATCATAAGTATCATATTGTATTCAGCTTATCCGTGGTAAAAGTCCGCCCAAACTCATTCGTTGTAATTTTTTGTTGTACATATGACTGGCGGCATCACTTCGGATGTACTAGATATATAATAATCTCTTCAGCGATTACATAGGTTGATTAATGATTCGAATGGCGATAATATTGCTTTTTACAAATCTTGAACTATTTGCATCAAAATTGTTTCAAGATCAGAAAGGGGATATCAGAACCAGGAAATACACAAGAAATCTGTATTGGCCTCCGGAAAACCTTCCATGTTGTAGAAATACTCGTCGTCAAAATCATGTCACAAAAAATGTCGAAATGATGGGCCAACTTCATCCGACAATCCAGTATTTGCAACCACCGGTTTCCACCAACCATTGGCGGATCCACGGGAGGCTTTATTTAGCAAAATCGATTTAAATATTTGTTATAATTATGTAATTAATATAAAAATAATAGTGTATAGCATCATATACACACTACAAACATAATCTACGACGTAATAACAAATATTTATTTAATAAAACTCTCCGACCCCATCGGCTGGATCCCCGCGACCTCCGCCTGTCGCCAGGCGGCCTAGCGGCGCTGCAGCGCGCCCGCGGTCGCGTCCCGCCTGCACTTTCTATCGGCGGCCCGCTCCGCGCCAGCGCCCGTTTTTCCACGCGGCCCAACCGCCCGACCGACCGGCCGACCGACCGGCAGGCAGGCAGGCAGGCAGGCAGCGGCCGCGCGTGACCTCGCATTTAGCTCGCGCAACTAATGGGCCTCGGCGAAGGGAAATCGCAAAGAAAAGCTCGGCTCTTTAAACACCCGGAGCGCGCAGCGGCCGAAACTACCAACTCAAGTTTTGGGGAGGAATTTCTCACGTCACGGTACAAGATAAATATTCTAAGCGCGCCTGGGTTATCTTCCTTTTAATTTGGTTGTTCGGTTTCTAACTCTTATCAGCGGACGCTAAGCGGAGAATACAGACTTCCATTCCTCAATTGAATCCATCTGCTTTCGATTTCTAAAATCTTGCACTGATTGCAATACGTTTAAGTGTAAATACAATTACATAAATCTTACGTTTTACGTAAATGAAAGTACTAACTGAAGTGGTAAAATACAGATGCTAGAATGTGATTGGATTTTTCTTTATCGTATCAGGCTATCGCTATCCTGGACACTTGAGATGAAGACTTATTCTCCAATACCTACAGCAAATTACCGAAAAATTGCAACACAAACAATCAATATTAAAATTTATTTCTATAGCTCCAATCCACGGCGAACATTTTTTGTACATATAGTATACATTCACGGTCAAAATATTTACCATGCTACGTTCTGAAAAATATAAAATTTAAGCTAAACACGAAGGTGACTGTCTACTAGTACAGAGGATTCATCCATGTAACGCATTTCGGTCAAGGGCGTTGTTCATCACCGCGGTAGCTAGTACGTCCATCCGTCAACCTACAGGTTCTCATTAAGCATGTATTTTGGCCACGGGAACCATCCGGCGCCAACAATGCTAGAGTTACGCATTCAAAATGGCTGCGGAGAATGGTCTCCAGGAGCCCACTTCACACGTTAACAGGTTCCATAATGAATGCCCGTAACTGAATCAGGTGCAACACACGTGCGGCGAGATACGGCCTCTCAGCACGTGCGCAGTGAACCAAAACAGAAACCTACTTCCCACGAGGCAACAATTGCATAACCGACAACTCAAGTTTTAGACACACTTCTCGAGTACGTTCAGTAATTTGCTGAGCAACAACTGTACGCTACGAAATCTTCGAAAGGGGAAACAACACAGACACGTATCAGCAAATATCGCAACTAGTTCTTGATTATTACCTCGCAACCAAAATAAGGATGTTAAAGTCTATAGGAGATTAAGGAAACCCGATATGTATCATCCGAAAAAAATAATGTTTCAGTTAAGTAAACATACTCACGGAGATACAAGCACCACATACTTAACTGTCCTTCTGATGCAATAACCAACGCAATGAAATTTTTAAAGAGCTGAACGACAGATAAAAGGATAACAATACGTAAGTGCTACGTTCAAAAAGCGAATTTCGAAATCCCAAAATCAAACTATTAAACTAAGAAGCACATGCGTACAGAACCCGGAGAAGATTCTACTTCATTGTGCCCAATCAAAATATAAACCATGTGTATTCCTTCGTTGTGATACTAGGAACCTGATCAAAATCTCCATATTCCGATGAATGTCACTGACCTTCCTGGGACGTTTCTCAATGAATAATATTAAATCAAAGTCTTTATTTCATTAATATTATTGTATATGTATCATTTCATTAATATTATATTTGTATAATCTAGTTTTCTAGTTGTTGTTTTGATTTTTTTTTTAGTTTCAATTTTTTTATTTGTTCAATTAATGTGATGTTCCATCATGCGTTTATAATTATTAAATAAACAATGTATTCGGTCAATGTAATTCTTATTAGTCTTAGCCTTTTTATATTTTCAGAACCGACCAGTTTCGTTTATCTAGTGATTAAATTCGCTAGAGCCTCATTGTTGAGTTTCCCTTTTCACATGTATTGTTGCAGACATATAGAGAAATGTTTGCACCACCTGTGGGTGCATTAAAGGCAAACAAAGAAGTATCACTGTATTATTTAAATATTACTATTTGAATCATGTAAAGATCTGATGGAATAGAGCATTAATTGTAATTATAAGTTTGATACATCGAACATGAAAATTAACGAGATTCTAATCTTCTGGTTGTAACTGAAAGCAATGCTCACAACTCCTCGCGTACAGAACACAAACCGTCGGTGCGCCGACAAACCGAATCACGATGACGAACCCGCCATTCCCCAGAAAACCAGTTCTGAGCGAAAACGGCCGCCTATTGGAGGCGAGCGCGTCACTTCAAACCGCCCACTCCCTGGCTGAGGCCGGGCTGACACACTCTTCACGTTCGTTAATAGTCGTGCAGTATGTGGCCGACATGAAGCACCGGTTGCCGCCTAGAAGAACTAACGGATGCACACAGAATGTGTATTATTCTTTGCGAACTATTTACTTCTTTTAGGCGCTTCACGAGTTGATACCGCATTTACACACATTACAATGGCATAAAATGATGGTGCGTTCAAAGCAAGGTCACTTGGGAGACAGTATAAATAATATTAAGTAGAAGAAAAAGAAGAAGAACAAAAAGAAGAAAAAGACAAAAAAAGTTACAATTATAAACGAATCTGGAGTACAAGCGATTTAAATGAATGAAAGCACCAAGCAGTAAAGTATTTCACATTCGAATGAAATTTCGTAGCGAGCGTGTCTTGGGCGGATGCGCAGCTGTTGCTAAGGGAAGGCCCGCGAAGCGCGGGGAACGCCTACAACGAGGCCTCGCGTTGGCAGAGAAGGCGTGCGTGGTCGAACCCGGTTCACCCGAAAAGGGAGCGGCGGGAGGAGACGGCGGCTTGGAAGTGGGCGTACTCCAACTCACACGCACACATACACAACGGACACAAGAAACCGCACGACGACACGACGCTGCCAAATCAAACGATCCATAACGCAAAACAAAAGCTATTCGCAAAATTCAAACCCATTGAGCTAGACGCTGCCCCTTGCAGCGGCGCGGCGCGGCGCGTGGGCGGCGGCGCGTGCGGCGCCCACGCCGTGCGCGTCGCGTGCAGCAGCGCACCTCCGGGGGCGCCCGCCCGGCGCGGCAGGACGTGGCGCGTAGACTCACGAACGCGCCGGCCGTGGCGGACGCGCCGCAGAATCGAGCGCCTGTCGCGCAACTACCCCGGCCCGCCCCCGCCCGGCCCCGCTGAGCCGCGCCGCGCCGCGTTCGTGGCAGCTTGCTGGCCCGCGTTGCGCGTCCCGGGCTACGCACAGAACTCGCGCTTTGTTGCGATAGTTTTCAATTCTGATCCACCCAACAATATTGTTTATTACAGGTGGATTCCATCACCATTCGTTTTTGATTTATCCAAAGGGTGTAACAATTTTTTTTCGGTAACGGGTGAGAAAGCCGGAGTGGCCAGCAGCTCCTCTGACAGAGTGTCAATTCATTCACGTAGGACAATGTCAGGAATAATTTTCAAAATTTGTAGCTGATTTGTCTTTGCAAATAGTTCTAATTAAGTGGGAGCGAATGCATTTTTATCAATTCCTACAAAAAATCGCTCGTCGCTACCTACATTCATAATTCAACTTAATATGCATGTGATGGATCCCAGAACTCAAGAAAACGAGGACAGATTTGCTCTTCTCCCCTAAGTTCGTTCAAAAGTTTTAACTTCTTTTTACGTTAAATTAACAAACCTCTAGAAGTACCTATAATTGAAGATTATGGCAAAGAAGCACGCGAAATTTTCAGTAATTATAAGGACTAACTTATTTGCAAAAATCTATGCAGAACACAATACGTAGATTGAATGTTTGTAACTATTTTATTTACACGAGAAGCAATTACTCAATATATAATATAAACGTTCATTCCGAGATTTTAGTCAGGGCAGATAGTTACATCACAATTACGTACTATTTCAAATAAAGTTAAATTGTAATCGTAATTTAATTGGGGTCGAAGAACAATGGGTAGCAGTAAGAAAAGTTAAGAGGCTAAACTCTGCAATAGTTTATCATGAAATAGTAGACATAGACCCTTCAGATACCCACGAAATACTGGGTTTTCCTCTACTTCAATACATGAATTGTCGATTTTTTTTTCTCATAAATTCAGTGTATTCTCTGCAATGCTTTACTTCAATGCACTTTCACCCCAACATATCAACTCAGCACGAGTTTGAAATGTGAAGGACTAACATAGTTAACAAGCAAGCACGCATTAATGAGTTCGTTTACTCAAGTACACCATGACGCACAAGGGCTGCAGAATGTAGTATTTTACCAGTAACAGCTTTCGCGTCAAGAGGTTATGATCCGACATGGTAACAAGAGTTAACAACAAGCCACAATAGCAAGACCGGCAATTGGCCTCTCGAGAGGACAAGAAACAAATACAATAAGAGCAGAACAGAGGCATAGAGGCAAATGTGCTTGAACAAACTGTTCGTGCTATCGGCGTACGCAAGAGATGAATTATGGAAACTCTTCACAAGCACTGAACGTTGCTATTCCGAGCGTTGTTATCCCTAATACCTACATAATTTAAAAATTTTACTTCCAGAATGATCCATAACAAAGTTTGCGATCACAATGTAATAAGCCATAAGCATATTACACGAATTGTTTCCACTTCAAATTTCCCCAAAATCACAATCATTTGAAACTTTCGCCGCAGTTGACTTAGGCTCAAACTGCGGTAATTTGAAATGAGAACAATGAAGTATTTGATAAACATAACTGTCACTTCATCTTTCGTATTTTCAAAAACGGTAACTGGAAACTAGAAATTGTGACGGCTCTACTTGTCTCAGAAATGCTTCTTATATTACCAGACATACATAGAAAATGTCACTAGTGTATGTAAACATAAAATGGTAGTATCCTTAAATAATTAATTTATCATCTTTCCGTTCCAAGAGACGTTTGTAATATTAGTTGCCATCACTTACAATTATCACCACATCGTAGTAAAGATTCCCAAGAAAATTGCACATCTACAAGTTTCCATGCCTTTTTGATGTTCCTATTGTTCATACGGACTCACGAGTACACTCGTAACACGCAAATCATTTTCTATGTTGCAATATAGATGAACAGCATACTGGAAAGCAACATGGAAATTCCATGTAGGATGTATTGCTGTTTGGGCGTATTTCCTTACGCTACGACCATAGAATCAAAAGTAATTAATTTGTGCTTCCGGACACGGAAAATGCAATGGTCATTATAGTCCCGAAATAAAGGGCATGTTATATCCAGAGAGATGGTGTTCCACCAACATCAGAACGTCAGATCCAGTGCCGACATTCACCCTGGCTTGCTCGGGTTTCTTACCTCTAGGTATCTCCGCCAGCGGGGCACCAACGCACAAGATCTACATCCCGACTGTTCTCCCAACGTGTAGTGTAGTGTGTTAAGTGCATGTGCGTTTAAGGTCAGATAATAACGCACGATTGAAACAAGAGACAATCACGCGCATGCCGTGACCCGTTTCGTATGGTTCTGCTCTGGCATTTGATTTTCCAGCTATTGTTCAGAGAAACCACCTAAAACTGCCGATCGCAGCAGGCGGCCGCCAGAATTCGCATCGTGACAACGGTTGTATTCAACGTATTCTAGCTATTTCGGAAGTGCCCGAACAGCCGAAAAGCACACGCGCGCCTGCACCGCGGGAGGGTACGGGTCCTGCTCCGCCGCCGCTGGCAACGCGCCTGTTCTCAGCAATTGGAGCGAGCGATTCTGGAGCGCAAACCCTGGCGCTTCGCGGGCGCGCCGTGGACGGGAGGTGCCCCCGGCGGCGGAGCCCGGAAAACACACGAGTGGGGCCGCACGGTTTTTCCTTTGGAGCGCACGGTCCACGCGCCGGCCACAGCCACAGCTTTCCCTTCCGATAGCAGCCGCTAAACGTCATGTGCTCGTCGTTATCGCTCAATTTGCAGTCGATTTATTACATTAACTGGACTTGCGCACGTCTGTTTCGAGGTGGAAGACGCAAGCTACCGAGCATATTATTCCGTAAATCCATCTAATTAAAAAAAATTCTACGAGATGGAAATCCTTCTATTTACGACAATTCTCTGAAGCAATATTGCACGACTGATTTACCCTCCTAATAAAGTGATGTAGAGCAATGCCTACGGCTCTTGGTCGAACTCACAGGAACGGCGTCAATCGTGACAATCACCTTATTTCAATTTGATCTGATTTATTTTCGTCAAAGAACTGTAAGAATTGCGTGTGCCACACGGGGAAGATGTTCAGTATGCATATCTGTTTATTACATTCAAATATACTTCGGTTTTCTTCATATAAAATAGATTTTTTTACAAGGGTTGCGAGGTGACGTGTGGCCCCTGTAATACTCCTCCCCCCCCTGCCCCAATGGATTAAAGCGTCGCGCGAGTTGCCATCGACTGCTGTCGGAGAAACCGAACGCCCGCCCCTCCCGTCGCGCATTGGGTGGCCGCGCGGCCGGAGAAACGCCCTCGAGCGGACCAACCGCGCGTGAATGCAGTGGAAACCGGCACCCGCGCACGGAACGATTGCTTGCAGAAGGCGCAAAACGAGACGCTTTACAAATATTCCGAAAGAACATTCGGGCAGAACGTCCAAAGAGGGAATGCAAAGCAAAAGACATTCCATTTCTTACACTTTCAGCTATGACTTACGGCCCAGTCTGTCGAGATTCTACGGCCGTGATTCGGTTTGCTACTAATGGGATGATCCTGAAATAGAAATTCCGCAACACTAAGATTTCACATTCCACTCAGCACGAATTGAACTGCAAGGAAAATTCAATATTTTTTTCTCATTCTCATAACATTTTAAGAACAAAATAACTTTTTGTTTGTTGTAGCCTGCGCAGGCAACAAACGTTTCTAAAAAAAATATCAATGAACACAAATAATTTCGTGGACGTACGTTGTTTTAATATATTATATAAATATTTATTAAAGATAAGCGAAATTTAGCCTTTTTTATATACGCTGAAACATTCGAGTTCTAAAGCTGTAATTAAAAAAACAAAACAATTCAATAGATTTATGTAAAGAGCTACGCACGAAAAGCTATAAGGAAATAACACCACTCTACCACAACCTTTCGTTACATAATTTCGTTTTCCTTTCATTCATCACCCAAAGCATAACCAGCATGTGATAAAGAGCACCAAGTGATTACAATGCGTGCCATTTCTCAGAAACATAGCACTCATTACACTCGTCTTAATGAGTATTGCGTAACATTAGATTTCCTTTGTATATTATGATCATGAGAGTTGTATGCCATCCTTTGAAATTATATTCCCTCACGATTATTTCATATTGTTTTCTTCCGTGCGATTCGGTGGGATACACCGCGAGGAAAACGTGTGCGTAATGGTTATTCTTAACTTCACGACACGCCTCCTCCCGAACACCATTCATTGACACGCGCATGTGTACCTCGTTATTGTTTGTGAGCGCGCTTCAACACACGTTTATGTAGATCTGACACTGCTCGCGCGATATTGCGCACTTATGGAAATTGCTGAGACTCTCTCCCGCAAGTGCTACGCGCTCTCAAGATGCGAGTGGCTGCAGCAAAGTGGAGCACGTAACCGTACTAGCCGCTTCCTGAACACAGTAACATCGCTCAGAAACGGTACCCGGATTGGGAGGCTTCGTTTCAACATCTTCACTTCGTATACTCAACAACGAAGTCTTGTCTCGAGTACGGTTGAAGACTTGTAGGACTCAAAACATGCTGAATTAAATATACATATGGTGGAATCTCGAACTTCAAGGGAAAAAAAAAGGTTTAAGTAGGGAGTATTATGACACATGGAAATAGAAGATGTAGAATTTAAAAAAAAGGTAGAAACGTAGAAATTTTGGTTATAAAATAAATTCGAATAATCGTAATTTGAGATCACTAAATTTACTCTCTCTATATAAAAAATCACGCTGTATTTTGTGTAGATCCGTGCAAGGATTCTGAGAACGAAATAAAACCACAAAAAGAAGTGGCAAGGGCGGAAGCAACGCCCAGGCGGAACGGTGACGGAAAACGTCCACAATGACGTTTCGCAAGAGCGGCGGCGGCGGGCAGCCGGCGGGGGGCAGGCGGCGACGGGCGGGGCGGGGGGCGGGCGGGGCGGGGCGGGAGAGCGGGCCGGGCGGCGGCGGGGCGGGGACGGGGGGCGGGGGCGGGCGGGGCGGGCGGGCGGGGCGGGACGGGCGGGGCGGACGGGCCGGCGCAGCGGCGGCCGGGGCGCGCGCGGCGTGGGCGCCGGGGCGGGACGGTGGAGGCGGGGCGGTGGACGGTCGGGCGGGGCGGGCGGCGGCGGCGGCAGAGCGAGTGTGGAAGAGGACGCATCGCCGGCATCGTGCAAGTGCGCATGCCGCCGCCGCCCGCCTCCCCATGCCCACTGTGAAAAGAGCCGCACTTCCGCGCCGTCCGCACACTAATCCGCCCGCGCTTGGCCGTCGCCTTCACGAATTGGGCCCTCCTTCTTTCGCCTCCACCATTTTTTGCCCGCGTCACCAACATTGGTTTCGCGGTCTTCAAGAGGTCCTAGGAAGTGGTTTCAGTGAGGGATAAAATATGTTTAAGGGCAATCACCAAAAACTATGCTTCCCCACCTAATAAATACCCACAACATCTGAAAAACATAGTATACATTCTAATTAATATGAATTTTTTTTTTTTTGGTATTTTGAAAATTAATAGTACATATTTCAAACTTTTTATAACTAATTTAAATGTTTTTAAACATAGGTGACTATCCCGTACTTATCTGTTTCATGTAGCACTCCAACATTAGTTCGTCTCTTTCTGCAGATAGTTCTGTTTTAACTTTTTCTCCAATCCAAATGAGTTTCGTTTAATTAAAGAATTTTGTTCTAGCTGTACGTAAAAATGGTTTCATTTTTGGTATAAATTTCTAAATATTTTCTTCGCATATTAATATGAAGACCAACAGGAACAGATGAAAATTTATTTCAGAAACCGAAGAATTATCCATAACGGGCCTTTGAGCCACGGGTCTTCAACAATTATAAAAATTATCAAGAATAATTAATTGTAATTTTTATTATCACCCTAAGTCGGCTTATTAAAAACATCTCATAGAAAATTCAAATTACTCACGTTAAGACTGTTTATTGCAAACTGACAATAGGAAATGGAAATACACTGAACGGAGGCCTGCAAATTCACAAGTAAATCAAAACTAATAATTTCCGAACGAAGTATTAACAACGTTTTAAAGATCTGTACTAACAATCTACCTCCAATTAACTTAATGAATGCAGCTATAACCACATAATTTATTAATATACGTTGGCGAGTGAGTTTGCAATGCCAGAAATAAAGCCTAATGTTATCATCCACAACGTCAGTAGTACCATGTTGGGGCCCGACACAATGAACGAGATTTGAAATCGTTTCGTTTCCATTCATCGCAGCTACGCGAGGATCGAGTGATTCATAGCGTTTGGAAAAAACCAAGAGTCTATAAGTTCTATTACAGAGTCTATAAGTCCTATAAAGGTCCATTAAGTTAATAACAATAGCAAGTCTCTTAAAACACAATCGTTTATTGAGAGATTTTGTTAAATTGGGAAGGCTTATACTTCACGAAATTACACATTCTATCAAACATGGAAAGCGTGGTAACGAAAGTTTTTCATGATATATTTTATTACATTTGAAATTTCTGACAGGGCTTTGTCACAAATAACAATATTTCAGTTTGGCAAGAACTACATGTGACTATTATTCCATTTTCTCTTTTTTCTCTTTAATGCTTGTATATTTCCTGTATTTCATTCATTGAGTATTAACGAATGTTGCCATATATTGTTATAAAATATTTTTTTTGAAATCATAAACTTCATTTGACTCGTAAAGTTCAGTAGACCACATAATAGACATTAAATATTGTTTTCAGCAATGCCGGTTTATATTTTTCTTAATAAATATCATAATTTTGTCGAATATGGTAGCTATTAATAAAACAATCGGGTTCTTTTAAAGCGCGACGAAAGTACATACGTTTCATAAACACCGCGAGCAGAGAAAGTTTAAACACCACACCGGTTTGCTAAAAAACAAATTAACAATTTCTGCTTGCGGTGCACACGACAAGCATTGCAAGTAGTATCAAATAGTAGGCGTCTATCACGTCGGTGGCCCGCGAGGCGATGGGCGTCGGGGCGCGATCCCACTCGGCGGCTTCGTCGCGCCCGCGCACGCAAGTGGCCCCCACGCCCGCCACGCGCTGCCGATTCCCCAAGGGCTTCGGCGAGCGGGGAAGCCTTTCTCGTCCGCTCTCATTGAACTCCTTTTTAACAGCGCACTAAATCCAGCACCGCCGGCGGTAGACGCGCCGCGCCGCGAAACGCAGTCTCGCGCTGATCACAGAGCCGCGGTCGGGCCGGGGCGGCGGCGCGCGCCGCCCGCGGCGATCTACTCTGGCGGCAGGCGGTGCTTGCCGTAAAAGGCAGCGCGGGCAGGCGGGGGCACGGCGGGGGCACGGCGAGCCCCGAACCTGTTGTCGGGCCGCTTCCCCGCGCGCGCACGGCGCCCGCTCGCCGCCGCGCTTTCTCCGCTCCCGCCAGCGCCCTCCCTCGGCGGCGCACGTTGCGGAGGTGGACGTCGCGACCCCCCCTAGCCCGCCCCGCCCCGCGTCCTCTAGAGGAGTTG
>BOPP01000043.1:6664566-6685420 GCA_017312745.1 Gryllus bimaculatus
CGGGGCGGCGGCGGGGCGGGCGAGCGGCGGGGCGGGGCGGGCGAGCGGGCGGGACGGCGGCGGTGCGCGGGAGCGGGCGGGGCGGAGCGGGCGGGGCAGGGCGGGGCGGGGCGGCGCGGGCGGTAGCGGCGGCGGGGCGGCGACGCGTGGAGGCGGGCGGGACGGTGCAGGCGGGTCGGCGGACGGGCGGAGCGGGCGGCGGCGGCAGAGCAGAGTGTGGAGAGGGAACGCATCGCCGGCATCGTGCAAGTGCGCATGCCGCCGCCGCCCGCCTCCCCACTGGCCCATGTGAAAAGAGCCGCACTTCCCGCGTCCGCACACTAATCCGCCCGCGCTTGGCCGTCGCCTCACGAATTGGGCCCTCCTTCCTTTCGCTCCACCATTTTTGCCCGCCGTCACCAACATTGGTTTTCGCGCGTCTTCAAGAGGTCCTATGGAGTGGTTTCAGTGAGGGATAAAAGTATGTTTAAGGGCATCACCAAAACCTATGCTTCCCCCCTAATAAATACCCACTATTGAAAAACATAGTATACATTCTTAATTAATATGGGATTTTTTTTTTTTTTGTAATTTTGAAAAAAAAAAAAAAATTTAAGAAGTTAAAAAATCCTGCTTCGTCCTGTGGGTGGAGTCCCTGGCGCGTGTTTCCGTACAGGTCCCGCAGGCGCGGGAGCAGGGGAACCCTCTTTTACACCAAAATCTGATAATACTCAATGAATTCTTGCAGTTATCTACGAAATGCAAATACGTCGGAAGTGTGATCTCGTTCAGTAAATGTCTTCCAATGAAGTCCTGTAATCATCCTGCTGAGAAGCTTACTGGTGAAAGTAAGTGAGCTCATCCAGGAGACGCAAGTCCGATTCGTGTTCCGAATGACCTTCGAATAATAGAATTATCAACGCCGTCTCCACCTTACCCCTCTACCAAAAAAAGTATCTAAATATTAGTTCGCAAGAGTTGTGAAAGGGAAAGACAAGCGGTCGTCTCAAAAGACAACCACAATTACAGTTGGAGTTGTTGGATGTCAGGCAACGTCCTATATAACTTCCGATATCCTCCAATAAAGGTATTTAAAACATTTAGATCAAAATTTTAATATTTCTCTAACTCGCAGAAAATGCGGAATTTCTATGGTTAGCGCAAGACGGCGGCCATGAGTTGCTGTAACAACAAACGTGACGGGCATCAATTTGCGTTATTTGTTGCAATTTCCCTACAATTCACAAAAGTACCTTGATATTGCACCCTTTCGCAGTTTAAAAAACTTAGTTTATTGATTATATTTCATATTTGCATGCGTTTTAAAAAAGGAATGCATGAGCATGAATAGGGGCGTCACTCATATGGGAATTAATATTTTGAACACATTCACTTCGGGGTGGAGGTCAAAAATTGAAACAACAAAAATTGCTGACGTCTTTTCGGCAAGACCAACAAGAACACCAATTAACTCCCGCCGAAAATGATAGCTCCCTCCCCGGGCACATCTCTTTAGTACCGGTCCAATAATCGTAGATTGAGTAACACAAACCAAAGAACGAGTAAACAAGGGTTATAGATTCTCACGGCTTAAGACGTCTACGGTTACAGCAACAAGGGAAATTACAGTCAGGGAACCCGTGTAGATGTTAGTCACAACTGACACTGTGGCGTGCATTCCAGCAGTCATTTCCAACGCTCACGTTTTCATCTCACGTTCTCCTCCTTGTATTTTTGCGAGAAGAACTAAAATTGCAGTAAACAGTTAAGAGTGCGATTATTGTTAGTTTCTTTCACATATTAATTATTAAGACACATATTCAGATTTATCAAGAGCGTATTTCTACTAACACACACACAAACTTATTTTAAAATTATATCACCTTAAAAAAGTTACACAATATACAACGCTATAGTACATTTTTACATAAATATGCAACGTTTCCATCAATGATGTCGGATCATTTCCAAACAACATTAATTAATATCACGTTTGTAAGGGCATCCGAACGATACGTGAATATCTCCTCACAGACATCTGCGCTAGCACCGCCCTTTCCAGAAACATTTTTTTTCCGTTGATTTGCAGTTTCTTCAATTTATAGAATAGTACGCAAACTTAATCATTTTTTTAAAATATGAGTGAAAAAATCATTCAGTAATGTTCCTCCTTTGTAAGTTGAAAACATACATCTAATAAACAGGTAAATAATATTTATAGTTCGAGATGAGCTTCAGCGCATTTCGAGAAGAGTTGCACTGTCTTGCACTGCCTTCCCTCTTCTGAGTACATCGCAGTATCAGTATTGAAAGAAAGAATAAAGAGGGTGGAGGGCATACTTACTTCCCCTAAGTAATTCGAACCCCAAATTAATATTGTGGGATTTCTGATGCGGTATTGTTGACGTCATGACATGAAATAATTGACAAAATAATTTTCAGGATAAATCGAAAGACCTCTAATTCATATCGCAAGATTCAGACGCAACAGTCCTTCTCTTTAACACTGCCTCTGTACAGAAACAATATTTTCTATGCAATTTATGTTCAGTATTCGAAGATTTCAAATAAAAATCAGGCGACACAATATTATAAGCAATAATGAAAACAATGATCTCACCGACAACCACATTTTGTTTTCAATCTAAGAACTCATTACGACCCCCGTGGACTCCGGTAGCAGTTATTATCCTGGTTAGTGCAACACTTACCATTACTTGCGTGCCTAAACTGCCCTGCAAACGCTACTACTTCCTCTGCAACTACAACTAGATTTATGTGCTTTTATACGAGCCCGGCTACTGCAAGACAAAACTGTGGTCACTAATGACGTTATCTTGCCTTCAATCTGCATCTCTCCGTCCAGTCCATAAAACTGTTTACTAATTAAAAGAGAACGCCGGTCAGCGTAGACGCACACCAGCGTGCGCACAAGACGAACATGCTGCACATGCGCACGGCTTCCGGCGCCGACGGGACACCAAGCGCTCTCCAGTGCGCCGCGCCAGCAGGGTTGGGGACTAGTTGCCATTTCGGGCTCGTATATATTCATATTGGTATGCTGACGAATCGAAACTCCCATACATTCAAGTGGTCGGCATATATATATATATATATATATATATATATATAATAAAATTTAAACGAATTAAATTAAAACATCTTACTCTCTTCAACTTTATCCGAGGTCCACTATGGCAATGATCTGCAGTCATTGCCACCCAGTCCGACATGACATGTACGAATCGAGCTTATATACTCCTATATTTTTTGTAATGTAAATGTATTTAGATAGTACCACATTGGATTTCCATTCCATTTATAGTATTAAGTGAAGTAATGTAATAGTTACGTAATTAAAAAGGACAATTTCGTTTCAAAATTAGGTTTCGTCAATGACACCTCATTTTGAAGTAAACATGTTATACTGGAATGTTTTTTCTACCACCTCAAAACGATGCGAACAATTTTGTTATATAGAAGTTTTTTAGAAAACAAAAATAGAACGATGTTCAAGTTATGTAAAAGCATGCGAATTAAGAATATTTTAGAAGCATCAGGCACGCACACACTTCAGTAAAAATCAAGTTGTACACTATCCATCTTAATATAACTGAAATGCCTGCAAAAAAGGTCTAGATCTTTCTAACGCCTCTGTCAAATTAATTTCGTAAACAGTTTCAGTAAACAGTAATTATTTATATGCTTTCTTAATTAACCCAATCCGAAATAATTGCAAAATGTAATAAGGGAAACCAGACGTTTATAATGACGCCCCCCATCAAATAATGACCATTCGCATAATAAATAACACACACATTTCATTTAGCAATAACATTTCAATGTAAATATCAATAAAATTGAATTCGAAAAGATTAAATATGCAATAGTTATAAGATATTGAAGTTAGTTATGAGGTTATGTAGGAAATGAAGCGATATTTTATATTCATGAAATATTACCAAATTAATTATTTATCTTTTTGTTATCTTTTTATTTAAAAATAAAAGAATATCGTAAAACACTACACTCTTCATTTATTCAACACCCACTGACAAATCAAGCATGCAGAGACGGGAAGATTCGTTCTAGCATTCAAGTGAAAAGCCTTCTACCAGTGCGTTCAAGAAAATTGATGGGCGTTCAGAATAGGTTTCCCCGGCGTCTGCGCGGCGCAGGCTTGCACCCCCAAGTGGCTCAGCGCCAGGATGTTGGTCCCCGCGGCCACCCCGCGCTCTTCCGGGGATTATTTTACGTGCGGTTGCGGCTTGCAGGTAGCGGATCCGTACACTCACATCGGCTTCGGACAAAAATGGACTTCAGGTCCACGGAAGGTTTCTTCCAGGATTCCCTATTAATTAATAAAAAAACCTTTTTGTCATCCACATTCAAATAATATAAGGAATTCAGTATAGAATATAAGTCGAACCTTTACTGAAGCTACCGAACAGGGAATTGACACGTTGCAGTGGAACGGAACTAGTTCGTATACATATTTATAGGAAGATGCTTTCAATGAAGCTTCTGTAACGTATTAGCCAGCGTGCCTCATGGCATCTATTTGGGAACGCTTGGTTGCGGATTAGTCTCGCCACAGGAAGAAGGGTTTTTCCGTAAAGGGAAGAACGCGGAGACGGGAGACACAAGGCTTTGGGTGTCTTCCGGCTTATAGAAGCTTTTCACTGTTATAACAAGCGAGGGGGTGGCGTGACGTAGGAGGTCACGTGGGCCTCGCCTATATAACAGAGTGTACGGAGCCAGTAGGCAGGTTCTGGAGACAGCGGGAGAACCTCGTGCGTGTGCACAAAACTTGGCGCCAAGACGGTGCATATGCGAGCCAGGCTCGCGAGGCTGGGGTCATTAGTTGACGAAGCCTGCGGACTTTATGTCCTTGGGTGACTGCGGTCCCGGGGGAGCGATGCTGTGTGCGTGCTCCGAGGTGAAGAGTGGTTGAGTGCCACGATTCACGCCGTTTCTCAATCGGATAAGATCGCTCCTGCGATCGAGGCAAACCAGCCGTTGGTGCGCCAGAACGGACTTTTGTGTCCCAGCGTGACATCCGGTCACGGAAGCTAGGCTTTGTGCGCGCTTCAAAAGTAGGAGTGCCGAATGCCACGATCAAACCCATCTTCAATCGGGTTTTGGATCGCTCCAGCGATCAGGGGATAGTATGTCTATCAGAGCTAGGGTTTAAGTAGATTATTAAGTGTATATATTTGTTTTTTGTTAATAAATATATTTGTTATATGAAAGCTCTGTGTCTGTGGTCGCTGTGAGTATCCATGACGTCACACTTCCCACCCATCATACAAGTACTTTGAAAATGTACAATTTGAAACAAATAATGGCTTTCCGCAGACAAAGATACGTGCCATTTAAACTGAACAACGAACGGAAAGTTCGGCATGCGTGTTCTCAATTTCCGCAACATTTCTTGTTTAAAGATAAATATATTTAAATGTACACTTACAAACTTAATCAATTTTAGTCGAGAATAAAGTACGAGTCGAGAATATTGTCCAGTTCATTTATTTCTCAACTCGTCAAATGATCTCCAATGATGATTCGCGAGGTGAAAAATAGATTTTAAGGAATTCGATATAGATTGTAACAGATAATAGAAGTGTCAGTCGGCTCGTGTCCTAACACAAATAGGAAAGTAATATTGTCTCTCTCTCTCTGATGTTCTGCCTCTCTAGCTCCGTGTTTTAACAGCATTGATGGCTTTCTAAGGACAAACCTAACTTCGTCCGCCGAATCGTCGAAGAGCTGCAATACAACTCGAAATAAGAACATTTGAGATAAAATGTTTCCAACTTTTTGCTAGTGGTTGAATTAAAGAAACCACACGTTCAACTAGTATACTACGGAACAAGTATTACCAAAAAGACTTTATTGGATTTCTGTCAATAATAGTTATTTCAAAAGTCATAAAACAATATTCGCGGCTCAACATTGGTACTTTTCGAATCATGGCTCCGTTGCAGTGCATATTAACCTCAATAAATACTTCACAATCCGTTGTGAAAACAGCAACTCACGTAGTCTAAACAATTCCAATACATTGGAAATTCCCCTGAAAAACCGTCGTCGACCCGTTCCACCCATAGTAAATCGCACGCGAATCCGTGGCCGGAGGAAGCACGGGGGATCCGGAGGACGGAGGTGCTCGCTCCGTCCCTGCACGCGCCGCGGATCTGTCCGTCGCCTGCGCTGGCCGGGGCGCGGCCTTTGCCGCCGCTTAATGCGGTGGTATTATCCGCGATTTTGGCAACGCCGCGGAAGCGCCCCAGAAGTAGTCGGACTACCACAGCTGTCCTTTGTGACGGCGCGGAGCGCCCGGCCCCCCCGGAGCTGAAGCACTTCATTGTGCTCGCCGGCGCCCTGACGAAATGTCATCGTTCTCGCCGGAGATACACTTTCGCTCGGATCCAGCTGCCCTCGCGACCTCACTGGCGCGACGGCACGTTGCCGGAGAGGTAAAGACGCGAGATTCGGCGTCGTGGCCAAGAGATAACGTCCAGTTTTTGAGGTCACACCAAGCAGATTCGAAGTGACAGCCCGCAGTAATAGTTCGGAAAAGTAACGTGCCCTGCATATTCTCTATTTTTATAAAATACTAATATTGCTTTATACCTGTGAACGCAAGTGTGAAGATGCAATGAAACCATTCCGAGAGTAGATGTGTCTAAAGACAACATTCGTACTTTTGTTAGTAATTTAAATACATACGCTATTTTCATCAACATTTTACTGATAGTCACGAATAAAGGAATACATTAAATTACATTTCGAAATATAATCAATAGCATCGAAATTGCAAAATATATAACGTAATCCATCTCTAGGGATAACCACTTCCTAAACAATGTTGTAATTAAAGACGTAAGAGCCGAAGAAAGACATCTCAGCCTTTGCCCGTAAAGCAAGGAGTAGACAAAGCAGAACTTTCATCACTGCTCGCGGCGCTATGAATACATTTATGTTCTCGGTCATCGAAGAAAGCGAGGAGTTAATTCCAGATATAGATGTAGTAGTTCCGGGTTGCGAACTCAGGACGGTTGAACTGAAAGATATTAAAGGGTGGGTGTTATACGTACCAAGTGCATGTAGACCAAATTCGCACGTATCCCGTTGAGAATACGGTAAACAATTATCTATATTTATCCCATAAACGATAATTATTTCAAGCAGAAAACTTAGGCATTTTCTTGGAAGTGAATGAATTAAAAAAGTTTTCGTAGCGATATTTCTGCTTTTTTATAATGTATGGCGTAGTCGTATAGTAGAAGCACTTAAGAAAAACGTGGAAGAAATGCTTGAGGTGTCAAAAATAGTGTTGGTCGGTACCTTGATATCTTGTGCAGTAACTTTCGAAAAATAAATTTATTTTATTATGATGGAAACATTACACAGACGTCTACATAATACTGACATCGCATCAATAATTTGAGCAATGGAAAACTAATTTAAATACAGAACCAAATACAATCTATGAATGGAAAAATATATATATTAAAAAGTAAAAATTGGTTAAATATTGCCATATCGGTCTTCTTTTCCTCTAGTCAGACTGGCATACGTAACCATCACTACGTAAGAAATTACACCATTGATAAAATTATTTTTCCTAGGTTGCCCAATCGAACTGAGCAGTACTTGAAGTTTCATTTAGTTACAATACACTGCATCTAGATGATGGAATGGAAAATTACGTCGATATCTTTGCTTACTTCAGGTTTATGCTATTAAATCAATGTTCTATTTCAGTGGTCAGGCGAAAGACCGACGACGACGACGACGAAGAAGAAGAAGAAGAAGAAGAAGAAGAAGAAGAAGAAGAAGAAGAAGAAGAAGAAGAAGAAGAATTTTCTCTGAACTGTCAAAGATGAGACGGCGTTATGAGAAAAATGACGAATCGCCAACGGACAAATGGAGTAAACAGAGAACGGGGAACTCCTTTTCAGTCGCGCACTTGCCTTCCCTGCTACTCTGTATCTTCCTTCTATCTTACACTTCTGAATGTACGCGGAGTGGCCAGGAAGCGGCTAGGAGGCGGACTTCTACGGAGTGGAGCGGGGACAAGCGGGCAGACGACGGAGTAGTTCGCCCCCGTACGAAGGGGTGCGCGCGTGGATCTTCCCGATTGCAGGACAGACGCGGGCGCGGGCGCGGGCGCGGGCGCAGGCGGCAGTGCGCCTACGTGCCCAGACGGGAAATTCGATGCCCGGAAGTGCCCTCCGACCACCGGCCCCGGCGCCGACACCCCCCCCTTCCCTCCTCGCCCCGCACCGCATCGCGTGGCTGCACACTTACACCCTCAGCACAGCCCCCTGCCTCCGTGCCCGCCCCGTCCCACGCAGACCGATCCCTGCGCTCCCCAGTCGATCAGCGTGGCGCAGGTGCACAAACTTCTTGTGCGAAACTTGTGCTGCGATAGATCGATAGTGCTTTAGCGTTCGAGGGTGCACAGAGGTTTTACGCAGCAAATCGTACAGGAGTCGACTGCAAATGTCCATCTTCTGAACATGCACATCCGCACGAACGTGATGCGATACTCTAACTGCGCATACACAGAAGATTGATATTGCTGTCGATTGCAAAACGATTCGCCGCGCAAAAATTCTCTAATAATTCATACATGTATGTGCGCAACATTTACAGGGATGTGCACACTACAAGTAAAACTCATAAAAATGTATGCGCATAAAAATCTTATTGGTGTGAGAGTGACTGGGATTGAATGAATTGATAAGTATATAACGTAAACAAAGTATGAATGAAGCGTAAATGGAAAAAGAAAAGAAAATTCCAAAGAAAGATCCAACACCTTTACAATGAAAGAACTTTACGTACTATTAAGGGGAAAATATTTACGTTAGGTAGGCCAAACTGCATGCATTGGAAATGTACAATTGGACTAAGTTAGCTTTAGTCAGTTACGAATAGCACCTCATCTAACTGCTTAAGCAGTAAGGCAAGAGGTGAATGTATCCAATTTATAAAAAAAAAAAAAAATCCCACCTGCACAGGTGTTGTGGGGGAGAAGTTTAGGTTAGAAGCCCTACCCATTAACATTGCATACGGTCGATTGTAAATGCAATATACACAATGTTTTAAGAGAATTTCTTCTTTATATACAATCTAACTTTGTGCAAATAAACAATGAATTCGTATATAATTATAACATATTTCAGAGATTTAAATATTTTTTTAGAAAAAAAAACTGTTTTAGAGTACTTCATGTAACTCAGATATATAATGAATCTACTATTTTTCCACACCTGCCGAAGCGTCTCCGAAATGTAGACGAAATGATGAATCATAGAAAAAAATTAACATTTTCGATTTGAACCTTGATTGCGCCGACTTCCAGGCGTCATTCATAGTATACCGGAACGAAACGTTCAATGTCGAATCTGCTACGTCACTTCCCTTTGCAGACATCTGAGGCCTACAACATTTAAGAAAAAATAATTCAAATTGCCATTTCACGCGATGAGTCGTTTCTTTATTAATAATGTAATAAAATAATAATAATAAAATAATAATAATATAAAATAATAATAATAATAAAGGAAGAGTGTATAAACTTAAAAATAAAATCTTTACTATCGGGATTAAGGATGGCAAATTATTCGTTAATGCTTATGAGAAACAATTTATTTTTAATGAACTCTAAGGTACAAAATAATTTACAGTTATTGTATATATTAACTGTAAAATGAAGTACTAAGACACACGAATGTTAATTACATTTAAATTTATTTTCCGTATGTTCCTGTGATGCAGTGGCGAGGAAAAAAACAAACAACGCTTGAAAAATTTCTCATTACATCGTCATCGCTATTCGATACCGCAGAAATTCACAAACAATAGATCAAGAAGCGCTGACATAAAGCATATCCGCCAAAGAGTACGGAGTTCCAGCAATTACGTCGGCTCGAGTCTAATTGACCGCCACGCTGACGGCGCAGTCTGCGAGTTCATTTCCGGCACCGGTTCTTTGGGTGTGGGCGGCGGCGGTTCCATCACAGTACGGAGCTCCGTCATGGCTGCCATAGCTGCCGCAACCGCAGCAATGGCCAGCGCGGTCTTCTCAAGTCGTCGGTTTCCCGGCTTGCGGTGACTCCCGAAAGAAACGCGCATAGTACGCCAAAGAATGCGCCGCACACATATAAAGAGAACGTTTACATTCACACATAAAGATGATCTATTATGTGGGAACGCTTTGTTTGGGAAGACTTTGTGAGAAATTACGGCACTTGGGCACTCAAAACCTCGGCTTCCCGTGTGGCCTCCATAATACACGAGGACGGTGCTCGTTCTTTTCGTGAACTTGTCCTCGTAAAGTAAATATGAACTGGATGTTGTTAACATGGACGCGGCGAAGGGTAGCCATGTCATGACGTAAGTGGATAAATTGTCAAGGTTTTTCATAACTAATCTGCTTTGATATAACTTATTAACGTAAAATAAACATCAATCAATAGTACCAAAAACACTATTTCAACTGTAAAGAATTTTGCTCTAGGTCTTCTTTCTAGTTTCACCCTCTGATAACAGGACTGTCGACGGATAGGCTTTTGGGAGATAAATCGAGACATTTGGTAATTAACATAGAACTCGTAAAGTAGTAATAATAATAATAATAATAATAATAATAATAATAATAATAATAATAATAATAATAATAATGTCTTTATTAATGGCGAGGCTCAGGCCGTAGGGCCTGCTCTTCCGCCTAACCACAGCCGAAGTAGCCGAAGAGTTCATGTAATGGCGCCTGACTAATCGAAATTAAGTGAAAGAGGGATGAAAACGATCATGTGAATCGAAGTACCGAATTCTCCGCATTCAGATTAAATCGTTATCTTATATTTGCTAACATTTCATCAAAATGAATTTGACCTCTTCAGATGAAACTGGAATTATTACAATATTTTCGACAATATATTCAATTTAAAATATTAAATTTAGGTAGTAAATAAATAATCGCCAGTAGGAAAATTTGTTCGGCTTTCAACCCGAGTTTGCACCGAGGGCAATGCAGAGAGCACAAGCCAGCGAAATGCTAAATTAGCGAAAAGCATACCAGAAACGGTTTTACCGTTTGCATCCCAAAAGAGGACACCTGTTCTTCCCGAGGAGCAGACATTCTTAAAATCGGTCGCGCCTGTCCTCACAAGCGAGGAAACGCGATTTATTATGCTATTTGTCGAGAAAGACAGCACCGGACGCCAGCTTCCCGCTGGGCGGCGCAGCATGCGTCGTTTTTTCAGAAGAGAGAGAGAGAGAAAAAGAAAGGAATAGCCGCTGCCGCCGCCGCCTCATGGGCTGGCTGGACGGTCGGACCGGCGGGCGGCGCGGCGACGCTAGGAACATAAAAGAAAGCACGCCGCCATCTGCGAGGAGGGCTGGGGTCGCGTAGGGCCCCCGACACGTTGCTGCGGGCGCCTCGAGGCAGGAAGCACGGAAAGGCCCAAGGCCGCCGCGAGGTGCCGGCTGGAGAAGGGCCTTGCCTCCTTCACGGGATGCCCTGGGCGCCAACGGTACGCACTCGAGGAGCCATTCAGAGCGCTTGGGAAACGTCTATTTCAAATTTTTAATTAGGTGGGCCAAACAGACTATCCTTTTAATTTACTAAATTACATTTTATCTACAGTTAAGTCAGTTTTAGTAAGTAGATCGCAGTGCTCCGTAGATAGTAAACAGATCGCAGTGCTCCGTCTGCAAAAGTAAAGCGGACGTGTAATACACGTTGCAGAGCCCTAGTGGTAATTCAAATTATGAAATAACAGTAAAGTGTGAATACAGCAACTCAATTTTTCCTACTTTAAGCCTCCAAACACTTTCTTCACGCACATAGCAATGAGTAGTTGTTTAAACCTGTGGACAGGAGTTGGCAACTCCGGTATTCAAACCGTCGCCCTTACGAAATGTAGATCACAAATTAACGACCACAGATACCGAGATTGTATCCTTGGCAACGAATTCGGAAAAGGCACAGAAATTGTGTGTGAGAAACGTGCGAGAGATCTAAAGGTGAGAAACATCTCGGTGAGAATAAATTAAAAGAGCCTTGGGGGAACAACATTCAAAGACAGACGGGGGAAGTGTACGAACAACACAATAAGACAAGGGAAAAAATGTGTACAGAGAACAATGCGTCAGCGTCATGGAATGGGAATGGGGAGACAGTTTGGCGCATGAACATGGCCGAAATGAAATGCAATTTCACGGAAACCTAAATATTACTTCTTCGTTCATACATTCGTCGGAGCATGAAATTTGCGTTGATATTTTTATTCCCAGCATATTTTTTATCAACATTCGCATCACCTTACATAAGTGACAATGCGAACGTAAACCTCTGACGCAAGAGAAGTTCGGCCACCGCGAACAAAACAATGCAAACTTCCTTTGAAAATCTAAATGTTCCCCTCTACATCATCTGCAAACTGGTCTCGAAGGAAACCGCTAAGCGCTCAAAAATACCTCCGCAAAATAAGAAAGAAGAAAAAAAACAAAAAACGACTGCAAGACAGTACCGTAAATTTTCATTTCTTCTTTTGCTTGGTCACGTTGATGAACACAATTTATCTTCCGGGTATGCATGCACTTTTCGGTACTTATAAACGGATTACTGAACATTTCTGTGGTCACGGGGTACAAGTTCAAGTAGGTAGGTGCAGTTAAGGAATTACGAACTTTTACCTTGCGATCACAAGAATTAATAATGGAACATTAAACATTCGAAATCGATTATCAGCCCTTCCTCACATGACTAGTTTGAAACCATGCCAGCTGTTAGTTATAAACTTCCTGCAGGAAATTTACTGAATACTTTCCCCTAATGTCTTCTTTATTTCACACGGTCAATTGGGTGCTGTGCGGGAGCGTGACCAAAGATCACAAGAATGAAATCTCACATCCTTAAGAATACCGAGAGATGACAACTAAGAAGACTGCGAATCTTTCGGAATTTTTTCGCAGTATTCTTTTCAGCATTTCTTGGAATAGATACTGAGAAACTCTCAATATTGTGTACACGTACCCAAACAGCAGTATCACTATCGATAGAATGGAATATCCGTACATACTGAATCGATAATTACAATCCAGTTCATTGTCCATTCAACAAGGTGCTAGGGCGGGCACAGTCGCTAATCACGTTCACATTACACGAGTGTTCTTACAACGTCTTTCGGCACTTAGGTGGTAATGTTGCTCGGGAACACCGTCAGAGAAGACAGAACCAAGGGCGATTGTCTCCCTTCATAGAAAGATTTTTTTTTTTACAAAATTGCGATGGAAACTAATTGAGAATTATAGCAATTATAACGTATTTAAAATAGCAACAGTTTTCATGTAAAATCATTTTAAATAAATTATTCATATCAATCTTGATTGGAAATATTGACTTAAGTTTCTATACATAATTTATTACATATAGTCATTCTGTTGATTACATAACAGTAACGGATATAAAAGAACACGAGGGGGCATATTAAAGGTTGCAAAGAAGCAAAATTTTCACGTAAAAATAACAAAGACAATCAGCAATTAACGTACTGGACGTCTTCCTATTACTTACTGAAAAAGTTACCTTCATATTTCGTGAGTGCGCACGAAAAATGACTGTCATTTTGCAGAACGGCACTATTCTGAGGGAAGTCGTTTATGTTGCGGGCAAAGGCTGTTTCACTCTGTTTACCGTCTGAATCACGTGAACTATACATTTTATTTCCAGTAAACAGGCGACTTTCTAATCGTTGCATATTTCCACTTCACAAAAAATTACAATATCGATGATGTGTCAATATTATCACGTCGCGAGGATATTGAAAATTCTGATATTACATTCAACAACTTGATAATTCCCTAAAGTAACTACGCAGACTCGCAACCTCCAGGAGGCAGAGCAACCAAGCCCGGGACTCGCGGCCGTGAAGAGGCCGTAGCCGGCCCCATTGCTCGAGGCCTTCCTGACATCCAGCCGTAAAGCTGTCGTCTGCCGCGCGGCCGCGGTGAGGGTCGCGGTCTGCAAGATGCACCCACGCCCGCCCCTCCCCCATGGCCGCCCTGCAGCGGGAGGGCGCCAGCGAACCCATTAGCTCGAGGTCGTAACCCCCGCGCTGGGCCCGGCAGCGCGCGAAATTTACCTGTTCGTGGTGATATATGGCACGGGTGGATACACGATACGAAGTTTACATGGATAAAGGATAGGCTTCCGAAGCTTAAAACCGCGAAGCTTAGAATTTTGAAAGCCATAAAGCACCCATTCGCCAAATATATGAATAAAGCTTTACATTTTTATAATACGCTTTCTACAGACGTTCACATTCTGTCAATATGATATTTCAATGTTAATTTTTTTTAAGTTTACCAGATGGGCCTACAAATTCCGTTCCTATGAATCTACGACGCTCGCCCCTAGAACACATCTGCCAAAGTCTGATGAAGGTTTTACTCATCATGGAATAAGTAGGAACCGGACTTACTAGAAGTTAGGCCACGTAGTGCGTCAAAATCTTCTCACTGCCATATTCAAACCATCTCGGGAACCGACATACTACTCTAAGACGTTCCGTTACGCACGATTTATTTAAAAAAATCCGTACTCTGACAGTGTGGGAAAGCGGCGTTTCGAAGCCCAGAGAACAAGGCATTTCGGTGAGGGAGCTGCTGTCTTCCAGCGAATGGCCAGACGACCTACAAAACGACACAAATCGAACGCGTGCATCTAGCGATGTTATGTTCCCTCCGAAGTATCAAAGCCACAATACACCACGGCCAGTGGCGGATCCAGGAACGGTCCATGGCAGCCTCCCCCCCCCCGGCCAACAGTTTTCGTTTGTTACCTCTTTTATTTGGCAAAATTGATTTAAATATTCGTGTTAGAATTATGTAATGATTTAACACATAATATTGTATATTATCACACATTATAAAAATAATATACAATGCAATAATTGTTTATTATTTAACAAAAATCTACGATGGCCCCCTCCAATATGATCGGTTGGATCCGCCTCTGACCGTGGCAGACAACATCTTCCCCATAAAATAAAAAATAATGGTATGTATCGGTATATCATTTCTCTTCTAAAAATATGCATTTTGTCTCCAAAAATGATCATTAACACACTTGACTGAAACAATCTGAACATAACTGACGGACAAAACGAACGACAGGGGACGAAAACATGTGGACACAAAGAAGATTTATATCAACGCGCGTGTTTGTGCGTACAAATATCAAAAGTGCAGACAGAAGCAAGTAGTGGGTGTGAAAAGGGAAAATAGACGTGTATATAAAAGGGTGGAGAAACATTTAAAAGTTTAGGTGAAGAGATGAGAACATGGGACTAGAGTCATGTGGGTGATCTGGGCTGTCCGGGTGACGCCGCGTCGAAGGCTGAGTTGCCGACGTTTCGACCATCCTGTCGTGGTCTTCCTCAGGGCTGGTATGCCCTGAGGAATGACGTTTAAGAAGGTCGCCCACGTCGGGCCGGAAGCAATGCGACGATATCCCCGCGATCAAAACTCCCTAACCACATTTATACCTCCTGTACCTGGTAATTTGGTATCAATATCCTACATTCTGGAAGCTGCGCGAGATTTGCTCAGCCGATGAGCCAACCTTTCTCGTGGCTCTGTCCCTCTCTCCTGGGAGGCACTATGCTGGCGTCGGCCATATTGGCGATCACCGATCTAGTGACGTCTGCCATTGTCCGAGCGGGATATCGTGCTCGCGCCATAATAATTCCGTACACGACGCTGGCTGCCGGCGTTTCCTGTGTCTGCAGCGTTGCCGTCGAGGCGACAAAGAATAGTGTGCACAAAAAAAGAATGTGTCACTGATTATTATACACTAGCATCCTTTGGTTTCTTTTCTAGCGAAAAAAGGCTATTACAGCACCTTTCGTATAAAAAAGTCTGCATATACAAGAACATCTGCAGCATCGACGATTACAGTGACGGCATTATGACTTGCAGCGACGATTCGCGAAAAACAAATCGCCTCCAAAAGGACATTACGGTCACACTTCAGCGAAATGCATACCTTGGTCCTACTGTGTAACCTATCCACAATCAACAACACAATTCTTTCCATTGACGTTAAACGTGTCAGTCAACACGAAAAACTGGTTCTAAGAAAACAAATAAAGTGTAATTGAACAAAAGCTTCCGGCTGCACACCTGCAACTCCAATCTAGACTCAACACCCATCAATGCACGTGAGATCGGCGTCCTCTTCAGATCAGTTCTCTTTCCAACACACGGACGCTGCGTGTTTCACGGAAACATCCGCCGCATGGCCGTGAGGCGCAGCGGCGTCGCGTTTGCAAGTCTTCGATCCGCATTAAGACTGTACGCAATGCCGGCGCTAGGCATGGGCAGACCAAGGGTCCGATGAGGGGACTGATGGCGAAAAATTGAAAAAGAAATTGGAACTTTAGAAAATCGTTCTCATAATTTATGAAGTCGCGGTTCAGCGGTCTGATATTTCATAAAACTTTCAATTAATTTTTTACCTAACATAGTTAATTTTAGTAGTCACTCACAGGTAGGACCCAGTGAGATACTTCAATACACATTTTTGTACAATATTACATATATAAGTATTGGCCATGTATTTTCATTGAAAGTAAGGACTGAATATTCCAAATTATAGTTAGTGAATGTTAAAAATGAAATGTGTGTGAAGTGAGAAAATTGCAGGTATGAAGCAGAAGGTATAGATAACCCATGTTAGAACTTGAGACAACTTCACATTTTTAATTATTTTTTTACGCGGGGGGGGGGGGGGGACGTTCTAGGGTTCCATTGTTACGGGCGCAAAATTGTCCAGCTCCGACATTGGGTGTACGCCGAGGAGAATCCAAACGCACAGAGCGATGAAATAACCCACCTACATCCAGCATCGTTAGGGCGTGGGCGGCCCATTTCCTCGCGTTCAGAGTTTGCGGGCCCATCGGCTTCCAAGGTTCTCTATCATAGTGCGCGAATTTTCATCTTATAACAATGACCTTTAGTTTAGACATTAATCTTTTGTGCATTTTTCATCGATTTCGTCTAACGCATTTTTTATCTTTTCACGTCATTTTTAATGCATTTTTCGCTGATTTAACAAAATTTAATATAATTTTAGTGATACTTGCATCAAATAATATTTTCCCGATGCAACAAATGTTCTCCACAGTATTCCTGAGTAGCATATTCGACTTCTTCACTCAGTAATTGCAAGGTCAGCCGTTCAGAGTATGTAATCTAAGGTTCCTGTGAGGCCTGTCAGCGCCATTGATGGTTTAGCCGATTTCGGGGATTACTAAAGACTGAGATTTCCTCGTAAAGAAGAGTCCAAACCGAAAGTTTGAAACCAGAGTTCATTTGAACGAATAGAAACAGCCTTCATTACATCAGTAATTTATCCAACAGCTTGAGTTGTTCATCCGAACTGCTTTTGATCACATTTTTAATTACTTTTAGGGCATTGTTAGAACATATCGACATCATTTTTAAAATAATTTTTGGCGATGTTTTATGACTTTCCAGATTAAAATGTTTAAGACTACCGGCCACGAATGATTGGGAACAAATTGGTCAACGCAATGGCTATCACCGTATGGCGTAAATAAGTAGGTTGAAATAGAAGATACACTGAGAAGATATCTGACTGAGAAGATAAGTAACTTGACGTCCTCGACGAAACGTTATCATAGCAATTTAACCATGTTCTTCCTCTGTGTAATCAGTGAAAAAACAAAGATTGTGTAACGAGTCAGCGTCTATAATACGGGGCGTGAAGTTCGCATCCCATCATACGGATATGGATATATCTACACTTTCGCCAATGTTGATTTGTCGAGAGAATTCTGCTTGTTGCCTCCACACTTGAAGTCATAAGTGTTAGCGTAACGTGCAGAGCACCGCTTCGGTAGTGCATTAAGGATAACAGACCTAATATTAAAAAAAGAGCCCTATATATTCTCTTAAAAAATTGTACAACACAAAAAGAGGAGACAAACATCAGCAAGTATGTGGAAGTGCAAATCAGAATAATTAAAAAGAGTGGTTAGCATGAAGTTCCGCGCACGTTCTTTTTGAACTGCAAGTTAAGCAAAATTTCGGCAGTGGGCAAGCAACGTCATTAATACGAGTTTGGCGAATACGAGAATTAATGCGAATTCGTATACTAACACAGTTTGCAGAATATATGAGTGCGGAGATCGTGAACATTAAGCCTGACGGGTTGTATGCCCCGTCGCTTCTCTTCATCGTTCAATGAACGAAATCTTACAGCGATAGTGGCGCAGAGGGAAGGATGATCTAACTTCTTTGTATATGATTCTCACCTTTTGCTGCACTGGACAGAAAATGTGAACGAACAGGAAGTTAGTCCAGTTACTTGCGAAACTGTTCAGAATCCTGTTTGGCGAAGATGAAGAGAACACAAACACCTCAAGAAAGTAATTTTGCCCATCGAATCATTGCCCCCACAGAGAAAAAGGTCATCCGGCTGAGAGTTTGGTCAAATACTACTCTCCAAAGACTTTCACAACTATTTCTAATAACGCTACAATAATAAGATTGTGTTACAGTATATTATTTTTCAACAAATTGTTATCACAATTCGAATACTTGCTGTCATTTTGTTGTACAATTGCAGTCCAGGTCCCCTGAAACAGGCGATTACATTCTTTGAAACGCGGACACCAGCTCCCTAGTCGCCCCCTCGAGGTACGCCTCGCAGATCCCCTCCGCCAAGCAGCGGGGCAGCGGCGGGCGGTGCACCCCCCTCAACGGGCGCATAGACGCCGCCCCGCATCCATCGGCCGTCCGCTGCGCCGCCGCCGGCGGCGGCGGCGGCCGTTTGAGCAAATGATTCGCAAAAACTACAATAAATATCTGACGAAAAGAAGATTCGAGGGCTGACGCAGACGGACGTTCTATATTTTAGTTGCGCATCCCGTGCCAAGCAAAAGCCGGGGCATTGACGTGGCACGTGCACGTAGTTTACGCGCTCAAGGGCGGGAATTATGAGCCAGCAAGTGTCGCACCGCAGCAGTCAGGCAACAGCAGACCGGCCGCGCTCATCTGGCTACCGATTTAGCCACTCTGGGCCGCGCCCGTCTCGCAGCTGGTGAATCCATGCATTTTAGGAATTTTCCTCCGCCGATCGACACTTCTGAGGTGGTGCATATGTTATGGATCAGGTAGCACTACGACAATAAACAAATAATATCAATATTAATAATAATAATAAAATAATCAAATGAATATGATAATGATAATGATAATGATAATAAGTAATAATAAATATATAATGAATTAATAATAGGATAAATAATGTTTATGACGCGAGTAACCCAAATGGCTTCACAAAGATTCAAATAAACAGTAAATAAACGTCTGGAAAACAGCCATATTAACAATACACACCAACAACTGTGCTTGCAAATCCTGCTTGACGAGCTACATTAATCGACAGATCGCATAATTACAAGACAAGGACGATAGGTGCGCACAACAAGCCAGACATACGGCTAATTGATTAAAATCAACAAAATCACATACCTTGAACCTCAATCATCCCACATAGGAAACTTTCCAAGTCGATTATGCTGCTTTGCATTATGGAATATTAAAATGGAAGAGCACTGAAAGCCGGAAGAGGTTTGCGAGACTGAGGACTTATTCGGCTTTATGCGTATACCCCAGTTAATGAAAATCCGCATTCTCCTGAAACAGTTTTTCATGTTCACATGTCACGTGAACCTCCCGAGCCGAGAAGTGTCAACGCGCGCTGCAGAAGCTTGCGCTGCACCGTGTTAGATGGAATGAGGCGGCGTGCGCGGGCGCTAAATGTCGCCGGGTAAGTTTAATAATTTTACTTGAACGTCTTAGTTTTGTGGTCCGTTTTGAAATTTCAGGATTGTGGAAAATTCATCGTTTGTGGACGATATTGTTGTTTTCGTTGGGATTTAAAACATTTGCAGGTCTGAATTATTAATTACTTTAATGTTTTGAGCTTGATTATTATAAGCTAAACATAGATGCGCGCACATAATATTCAATATGAAGTATAAACATAGCTATCTATACTCTAACACAAATGGCGTTTTTGAAAAATCAAATTCTGTCTTTTAAACATAAATCAGAAAAAAATAAAATAATAAGAACTATTCCAACCATTCATTGTGACCTGCAGCAATGGGTTGATTAATTGATTAATATTTACAGAAAGCTATTCACTCTAAAGAGAAGCAATATAAAATAACAAAAAATAGCCTAATTTAGGGTGGCCAGTTATGGACGACCACTTCGTAAAACACTAGGTCTATCTATACTCTAAACAAATGGGACTACTTATGTGAAAATCAAATTCTGTCTTTTTAAAACAAACAGAACAAAAATAAATAAATAAACTTCAACCCATTCATTGTGATGCAGCAATGGGTGCATAATTGATTTTAAATTTTACAGAAAGCATATTCAGCTCTAAGGAGAAGCAAATATAAAAAAAAAAATAGCCTAATTTAGGTGGTCGAGTTTTGACGACCGCTTGTTTTCGTGGAATGTCCCATAACGACTATTGATCTCTTCTCTAGGTACGTTATTGATCTGACGCCGATAACTGTAATAATTAATTAGAAAATATATTATAGTGTGAAGTAGTGCCTTCGAAACCTCTCGTTTGTTCCGCGTTGGCTCCCGCGTCGGGAAGCCGGCAAGAGCCAAGCCGCGCAGTCGGACGCGGCGTCGGCGCCGACAGCGAGGGCGGGCGCCGCTGCCGTCCGGTCGTGTCCGGCGGCGCCGGCGAGCTTCCAAGGCCGCGGGTCGCAGGCCGGCAGGCGCCGGGCCGGAA
>BOPP01000043.1:6685567-6717811 GCA_017312745.1 Gryllus bimaculatus
GGGCGAGCGCGCACGTGCGCAGCTGAGGCCCCGCGCGCAACGAGACTCGCTCGGCCGCGTCCTTTCCGCTTCCGGTGCCGCCGCCGCCGCCGAAGCCAGCTTCCGGTTCCTCTCGGAGAGCGAACCTTATTAAGCGATCGTATTAGGTTGGACATGGCGATTCGTAGATGGCTATAATCCCTGTCCAATTTTCTCGGGTGTTGAATCCAAATTTATATTCCATAAAGAATCAATGACATTCACTGAAGGAATGCAATAGCGATAGTAATTTTATTGCAACATACGCAATCCCACGTTCATCCAAATGTTCACCACATGGAACCTTTCAGATTTGTATTCGTGATACAATATCTTAACGACAGTTCGTCTTCTTTGTAGTAACACCACTGCTCTAAAGGATGAAGATCTCACAATAACTTACGAATATGTAATTGAAATAAATGTAATATACAATTACAAAATTATCTGCTAATATTCTTGGAAAAATGTTATTGTAAAAATATTATTGTGAAATATGCTCCTTTAAACTTCCGTAATTTTCATTCAGCCGTATATTAATGGCAGGTACATATGTAATAGAACGACGTAGAGCAGAGGTATATTATTAAACGGATTTCATAATATACGAATACTTCACGCGGAGAATAAGTGAGAACTGAATTGTTATGCAGGAACACACTATGCGAATTGCAGATTTGACACAAAAAGAAACTCTCAACAAAGGCAATACTGTTTGTAAATTTTTAAACGGAATATTCCCTCCCTTATCATATATGCATTTAAAACCATTAAGTCCCAACGTTGCATAAACGCAACATTTAATATTTATATTTATTTACGCGGATATTACGCGAATACTTATATTTCTTTACGGCGTCGGATCTCGCTATCTAACAGGGTAATATAACTACCATGTCCCGTGCTAGCAAACGTGCAGCACATTTACGAGACTAAGGAACTTAGTAGTTGACGCACCCGGAATCATCAGTAAATCATCATTTAGAGCACGCGATGACAAAGGGGAAACGAAAGCGTCAAGGAGGTGCAGATTGTGCAAAAGCACTGCAGTTTACAAAATGTAATAAAATGCCATGTTCATCTCCATACATTCCATACCATCTCCATTATTCAGAAGCCTCGTGTCAAGATGAATTGATATACCCTAAGGTCCCAGAGTTGCGTGTACGCAACATTTTGTTGTACGTTGATTATTAGTTTAAAAAAATGTAAATGAGGTTTTTTTAAAATTTTTTAGCGTAATATTAGAGTAAATAATATTACTAAGAAAATATTATTATTTCAATGCTTAGTCCTTAATGGGTTAAGGTTGTGCCTGTGTAATAATAATTGCTTAGCAAAGAAATCAAATTAATGAATTGACCAAATCAAGAATCCCAGAAACGTTAAACAATATGTAACCAAATCAGCAGTTTACGTCGCATCACGAGAGCAACTTATTGCACTGCATTATGATCTCCTAGCAATAATAGGTAGTTTCACAAAAGGGAAAAAGAAGAATCTATTTCTCATAATGTTACGGCCCTGTAATATGCTATCGTTTTATATCATAAATAAATGTAACATGTTGAATGGTGTGGGGGTTTTGTATAAAAACAAAGGAAGGCTACGCGATGTAACGAAATTTGGATTATAAGAATACGCCCTTCAGGGCGTTTTATCCTTAACAGCCGCTTCTCTGAATATCACTGTTGAAGGCGTGACAAATTTAGAAGGGCGTAAAAGGCAGATATTCCAGTTTAACTAACAAAATACTAATCGCCACTATATCTACCTAAATATATCGCACGACGTCCAATATTTTATCCATTTCATACTGGGCTTTACATTAAACCTGAGAACACGCGTGTAAGAATATTTTATAACACAGGTAAAATCCACAATTCCCGGAATTCAGCCATAGCGAGATACTTTCCGAAACGAAATTACTTCTGGGGGCATCTTTGTAATCTCCTTCACTCGATTCACATGGAGCTACACGGCCCAGCAGTTTCAAACTGTCGGCAGAACTGCGAAGGAAATGGCAAGCTCTGGTACGAAAAATGCCAATTCTTAACATGTTTTTAGGACATTACTCTAGCAACACACCTGGGGATCTTTGAACATACAAGAATGTTTTTTATTTTCAAACAACCGCCAAAACATTGGTTACTCCAGGGAGCGGGCTAGCACTTTTGGATGAGCGGAGGCGCGCCGGGCAGAGAGGCGAAGCACAAGGAAGAAGGGAAAGAAAATATAAATGAAAGGGGAAAGAGGAGGAGGAGAAAGAGGTGAAAGAACGGAGGAGGAGGAAACAGAGGGTGGAGAGAGAAGTGGGTTCCGGCCCGTCCGTCCCACGCCCGCTCCGCCCCCGCAGGCCGGATACACGCCGGTCGCGCAGTTTCCCGCCCGATTCACATGGGGGCCTTTAGAAACTCGCGTCCGCCACACGCACGTATCGAAACAGAACGGGGCCTGGCCGCGGCGCCCCCTCCGCCCCCGCCGCGCGCGGCGCGTTTCACCAAAAGCGAAAACAATGACGGCGCGTCGTCGCTAATACACTTTCATCGTACTTATGGACGCTGCTGGCGGTCGCGGATCCTTTCGGGATATTCTCTCAGAGCCTGCAAGAGAAGTAGAAGTCATCTAGGCACCGTGAGTAGTCCACGAGACGGAGATATTCACAATGCTCTACATTTTTCACGTTCTTCTGCTTAGTGCACTCTCCTAGTTTTTGCCAAAGAACGCCAATACAACATGATCGAGAATTCGCGAAAGTTCTCTAACTATTTAATTTTTTTTAAATGTAACCCTGTGAGCAGATATTCTACAAAAAGTGAACTTTTTATCAGTGAAAAATTCGTTGATAAAAGTATTTTGCACGACCAGGTGAAAAAATTAAAGCTATTTCGCGAAGAATAAACTTCGATTAACGGCTACCGACGCTTCTGAACTATTTCTTGGGAGGAGGAAAGGTAGGTGATGTTTAGCCCCATGACGCTGGTAGACGTATATAAACCTCTGTTCTTTTCGCGGAGTTGTAATTAATGTTCCGACAGGGGCTCAATACTTAGATAATTTTATAATTAATTTATAAAATTCACTGCAGTACTCGCTATTGGTGTTTCATTTAGGCGGTGTATCTTGTCTCCGTAAATTAAAAAAGACAATTTGCAAGGGCTTCGTCGCCTTTGCCGTCCCTGAGACCGATCAGATGGCTGGAGAGTACAGCAAGTGCGGATTCGGTAGCAATGGCGGAGATAATAGGCGGAAAAGCGGGGGGGGGGGGGGGGTGGCGAGAGGGCAAGCGCAATGATACTCGAGTACGACAAGCCAATGGAGGAAATGTGGGCGGTGAACACCGAAGTCGTAGGTGAGAGAAAGGAACACGGCCCCGTGCAATAGGGCTGCCTGGAAAAGGACGGTCCCACGCTCAAGGAGGGGAGTAACCGAGCTAGTCTGGCTGGGCGAGTGGCGGAGCGGCGTTTGGAGAGGAGGTGAGTGAAAATGAGAGACAGTGCGCCAGCTGCGAAGCGTCAAGGACTGAACAGGAGCGCGGGGGCACGATGAAGAGTGAAACGGAAGGAGAGCAGGGTAGGAAGGGAGTAAGGAAAGCGCAGGGCGAAGGGGTCGGGGTCGAGGGGGACGAAGGAGAAGACGAGGGGACGGATGTGTGAGAATGAAGACGAGGGCAGGACAACATTAGCAGCCTACAAATGAACGATAAAAGCCCCTGGGTCGAAGGGATGAAAGGCACTGACTGATTGCGACATGACGAGACAAAAGGACAAAAAGTTAAAGCCGGATTACCTCACACACGCTCAATACCCAAGAAGGGTTAACACGTGTTGCAAAGGGGAAAATGTTCCGGGGATCGCTATGAGCGACCACGACGGCGTTAACAACAGCAGCATTGCCAGCGCCAAGCAGCGGCAGGGACGCCCGCCGCCACTGTTTACAATTTCATTAGCCCTGGCCGCTCCCCGCGAACGTTTATTTAACTATTCCGGGGCACTGCCCACACGGCGTACTCGAGGACGACGTGTCTTTCCCACGCAGCTGCATCATCATCATCATCATCATTGACGGCCTACTGTGATATAGGATTCAAAATGTACGACCAGACATCAGACGACCAGGATGCTTTTAGAACGACTCCGCGGAGACCGCAAACGAAAGCACAGCCCTCTTAAAGAGCGCCATGGAGAGGTCTGGACACGGCACGCACACGGGAGACGAGATAGGGCGCAGAACGGGAAGCAACTCTCTGGAGTGCTTAGGTAAGATAGGGAAATCTAGACACATGAAAGACTTTGGAACACATGGGCTGCAAGGCGAAGATTTAACCGATAAATATAAACGACTGCTGGGTACGAGACTCACGGAAAGCACAAAAGCTGGCTTTTAATCCGGAAATAATAATAATGGTAATAATAACAGTAATAATAATGATAATAATAAAATAAAGGGGGTAATAGACACTTCCAAATAGTAAATAGCTGAACTTTATTCATCAAAAATGTTCACCTACGTCAACTGCAATTGTCATCCAGCCAAGGAAATTCTACCTGTGACTAAACTATTTTATTTTATTTTTGTTTTCACAAATAATTTTTCAATATTTTGCACCTATTGCTACTTTTCTTTCAATGACTTGGTTATTCAGTTTTCTGGAATATGTCCAGGGTATATTTGATAAACTAGTAATTAAGGTTTTCATAAGGACAATAGGAGTTAAAAGCAATTGGGTTTTACTTATATTATTCATTGAATTCTGTGAGAGTGCATTATCAACGATAAGCAAATAAATTTCTTAATATGTTTGCGAATATATACGCAGCAAGTTGCAAACACGCTGGAAAAACGTGAGTAGTGGATAAATCAGGTGGGAGAATGACGCGGTGATCAAGGAACAAAGCAACTGAACAGTAGAAAGCAGCTGCGTTATCCCGTTGTTACTAGCCTTTCAAGACCGGAAAGAACTAAGTGCATTCTGTTGTTTTGCTTGCAGTTTCTCTTTTTCAACTCCGCTGTCATACAAACGTGAAATGCGTTACTACACACAACAAAAAGAACAAAAGCCGGCCCTTGCAGTGATTCAAAGCGTAATCGAACTCTTCCATCTTCTAACTACGATTTCCTAACTCGACAAGTAAATTACGTTAACGCCCAAAATCAGTTCCCCAAACTCACGGTATTTCTAAACTGAGATTTTTTACTTCCAAACAGCAATTATTGTCAATCCTGAACTACATTTTTTAGCTGAGAATTAACAGATGATTAGGAACACCTATCACTCACGAAACACCACTACTTTGATTCCTTCGTCACAAATGCAACGCACAAGTTATTTCTCACAACCTTCCAGGAAGCAACAACACTAGTTTTCTCAGTTTAATATTTTTGGAACATTCAATTTCAAGCGATTTGGATGTAAATTTGTTCATACATTGTTTGTTTCAATTGACATTAAGGAAAATAAAGTTATTTTACCAATCACATTCTATTTTTTTAAATAACTAACCTAATGTCACATAGTTACACAATTACTCTGCTAGAGTTTGGTGCGGATGCGGTTACTACAGGTTGGTGACACGGTGCATCCGCCATTTTCTCCCTTTTGTCTTTTCTCAAGGATCCGGTATGCACGATGAAGATCCATTGCAGATGGCGCGGCCTCCAACAGCGGTACACCAGTACTGCGGTACAGCAGTGCTACAGTACAGCAGTGCTACAGTACAGCAGTGCTACAGTACAGCACTACAGCAATGCAACAGTACAGCACTACAGCAGTACAACAGTACAGCAGTACAACAGTACAGCAGTACAACAGTACAGCAGTACAACAGTACAGCAGTACAATAGTACAGCAGTACAATAGTACAACAGTACAGAACTACAGGGTACAGAATACAGCAGTACTGAGTACAGCAGTTGCGGCGCGTCGCAAATACCGAAGATTGGTGTTCAATCACGCGTGGGCGGTGTAGAAGGATGTGTCAAACCACTTTATCGATTATGTTCCCTTGATCACAATATTATTATCTTGTTATTTCATTCAGACATTATAATATTACTAATACTCAGTTAACGAAGTGCAACATAACTATAGTAATAAAAATAAGTACAGAATTTACATAATCGCCCCTCGGACACGTAAATATTTAATCGCCTGGCAGTTACGAGGCACGAGAGGCGAAAACAACGATCCTCGGCAACTCGTCTCAACACGTAATCCACAATGCGTTGCTTGCGCATTGCGTAACAAGGATATTATAGAAGAAGAAATGTCCTCTTTGTAAAAGTCAATGACTAAACTATGAGTCAGAACAAATTAGTGACTTCCAGAACAAAGATATTTGAGATCAGGTTAACTTTATTCGATGCGATTAAACTTTAAAGAATTAAAATACGCAGTTGTATTTGAAACATACTGATAAATCTGTAAACATTTGATTGTTTCTAAGCACACAATACTTGCAAATATATTTAAATTGCCCGGTAAGGAGTAATGCAAATTTTGTTTCATATCCATGCCCGCAATTAGTGGCAAGTTTAGTTCAGACCGCCATAGATACTTGTGAGAAGATAATTTTATAATTGTTGGCGAGAAGTAAAATCGTACGAGTGTATTTCACAATGAGAATACTGCTTTGGATGTGATGAGATGCATCCATGGTAATTATTTGAAATAAACTGAGTAAAATAAACAATGTTGCCTGTGGGAGAAGCCCTGCAATTTCTGCCCCCTCTCTCCTGGGCGTCCGAAGGCACGATTGGCGTCTACGCGCGGACAATCGCGCTCCGAGTGCCCCAAAACCTAAGGCCTGATGGCGATCGCTGAAACCACGGCCATCTCACGCTTAGCGCAGCTGGCCCCAGCGAGGTGACAGCCAGTGCGCACCGGCATTCGCACGCTGGGGCCTCCCGGCGGGGGCTCCGCAGCGCCGGCCCGCACGCAACAGGTGGGTGGGGGCGGCGATGCGGGGGGGGCGCAAGGCTGCCCCGCGCGGGGCCACGCGGGTGCCAGGAGGGGAAGGAAGCGCCCGTATCCGAGCGGAGGCCCTATCTACAACGTTGACGCGCTATCGCGCCCACGGACGAGTTCGTGCTGGGTTGTCGAGCTGCGAGATTCTCTCGCCACGCGGAGTTCGCTGGGGTTCTTGTTGCGATCTTTGGGGCAATATCAATAATGCAGCGATGTATCCGTACATTAATATTACCGAAACTCAGGTGTAATCATTTTCACCATCTATTGGACGCGATGCACAACTTGCGTGGGGGTTAGGAAAATGTATTTTACTTCAGACTCAAATAATTCAAGTTATTTTAATAAATTATATACTATCATATTTCACAATTATTAATCGTTTAAATAAGTGAAAAACACTATTTATTTTCTCTGACACAATATTATACAGCTATACTATAACGTGTCAGAATGGCAAGAAAGAAGACTGTTAAAATATTAACACGACTGGAACAATATATTTTTCAACGACATAAACTAACACATACCCGAAATTGTTTGGAACTCCCAAATTCGGAGACGGTCGCATTCGCCGAACTGCGAAATCCGGAACATCCCGAAATGGACAGAAGTTGGCTCCGGAAGCGCCAGTGAGCGCCCGCCACTTCGCTAAAGCTCCGGAATCGTTCTCGAAAGGAGGCCTGCTCATGGCGTGGAAGCAGAGTATATAACCGAGCTTCAGATGTTCGCTTCAGCCACAGGAGTCGATTCAGTGCATCTTCGGGGGACCAACCCCTCGATAACTGGCTAGTGGTTCCGTTTTTTAGGCGCCCTATAAGTGAGTAACTACTGAGCTGTCCGGGAGACGCCGCCGAAATGGCATCTCGCCCTGAGGAAGGTCGCAGAATGGCGACCGGAACGTTGGTACCCGTGCCTCGCACGCGGCGTCTCCCGGTCACCCAATTAGTTACTGGCTCCGGACGCGGAAGTATACGCTCTGCCAGATAAGAGGTCCGCGATGTATATATAGTAGACAAGTCTTTGTCAGCTGTTAAGCCCAGTATTTTTATGTACAGATGAAATCCTTTTGCATTGTTATCTTACTGATATCCTCGGCTTAACAATGATAACTTCTTAATTTCAGAATAGCCTACATTCAGCGTAAGTTCATTACCCAAGCACAGTATTTCCATGTAAGGAACAGCTATTTATATCAGATTAAAAAACTGAATAATAGCCTGTCCATTTAATGAAATATTAAATTCATTACCTTCACACTGTCCATTTTAGGGTTTTGACTTTTTCCATCTTTACAAATGCTTAAAATAAAAACTATTAGTAGTAGTGGTAAAGTAAAAACCCGCCTTCTGGAAACATTCTCAAACTTTCACGACACGAAGAAACACTATCTTTCGATACGCAAAGCTATCTTCCTACAACAGCTCTCCACCTGTTGATAAGACCGCTAGCATTTGTTTGTCTGCACTGTGCATTATTTATGATAACCCGAGTTACGTGACTTCATTCAGACTCGAGCGGCATTTATCGGATTTATATCAAGACAAAATGGTACTGTTAAGAATGGGGCGAAGAACAACACGCCAGCCTGTTCATCGGCAGCATGGCTCAATGAACACTATCTTCTGCATCTAGAAGTGTTGTTACAATGGAACTGGTGATCGTATTAGTCATGCTATCACGCAAGAAGGCTCCTTATGAAGGAAACTGGGTTAGCGGAGTAATAAACAAAGCAAGACCCCAAAACAGGTAGACTATAACGTCATAAAAGTGTTACATTTACTTGCCACTTTATCAGTGTGGTCATTGCCAATGCGTTTGTAATATCTGCCTGGAGTCTTACCTTAGTCGGCGATCTTCACTTTGACTTATAACTTTTGCCAATTTTCACTAATAGCCTATTATCATTAAGTCAGTTATGAAACTATTAACTGGACTACTCCTGTTGCTATTATGCTTCCAAATTGAGTAATCAGAAAAACGCTTATTTCGTTCTCCAACTATTTCAGTAATTCTTTCCTTGATTATTCGAAATATTGTTCCTTTCCTAACAGAAACAAGTCAAAATAACGATATAAATGTTTCGTTTCTAGTGAGAGAATTTACGAACAAAAGCAATTGTAACTGGAGAATACAGAACAACAATTTAAAATTTACACGCCGAAATCTCACATGTATTCGAAAACTGAAGAAAGTAAATGGTGAGTAGCCATTTTGTGCGGTGTGAACTCGTCCGTACAGTATCATACCATCAAGGCCATCCCCAAAACATTCACTTTTCAGTAAATAGAATATAAACTTCTAAAAGGAAGTGGTTAAACCTTTGAAGACTTCATTAAGTTCATTTTTTCTTCCCCGTTAACTTGAAATCCTAGGCATTTAGTCCACGATTTGGCGATTCAGATACTTCAGTAAACCGATTTTGAAATCTAATTGTTTGGAAGATCTGCATCTTGAACGCAACGAGGTCCACATTTCCGCCCGCGCGCCGGAGCACAGTGAGAAGCGCGGGCGCCCCGTGTTGGGGCCCCGCTCCCGCCGCCACGCCCCGCCTCTGCCGGATTGCGTTTCTCAAGGAAGCTTCTTCACTCGGCGATACCGAAACCTCGGCAGGTCTTACAGCGCTGGCCTCGTTTCCACCGAGAAAACAAAGGGACAAATACAGAGGCGTGATAAAAAGAGAAACTCGGGCGAGAAACGTGGGCGGGGTGGCAGAAGCGTGTGTCGAGAAAGACGTCGGCGACGGCATTGCTTGGTTGTGGTGGTGGTAATAATGTTGATGTACTTTTTCTTTGCAGTGGTGATGTTGGTGATGACGTTGGCGGCGGCGGCGTAGAGGTCATGGTGGCCTAAGTGAGAAGAGCCCGTGACGACAGAGGCATTAATGATTAAAAGTTTGCTTTCTGAAACGACGGGAGAGGAGAAAGCGGAAGAGGAGTTAAAGACCGAGGCAGAGGCAGAGAGAAAGCGATGTCCGGATTAGGTCTAGGAGGAGGAGGAGCAGGAGGAGAAACAGCTGGGGACGTACGAATGAAGTTTGAAGAGGAAAAAGAATTAAAAACGAGTCGGGGGAAGTGGTGTGGCGGCGACGGCGAGTAGAAAGAGAAGCAGGAAACTGAGTGCGAGGACGCAAGTGCAAACGGGAGGAGGAAGGCGAGGGAAACGCGGAAAGAAGACGTCAACGCAGCGGCTGAGAGGAGAAACATCGGGCAATGCGACGTGCCTGGGCAAGCGATCGCGGGGAACGGGCGTGCGGGGGCCGCGAGGGTGACCCGGGCGGCGGATGTGAGCGGATGGCGGAGGGGGTCGGCGTGACCCCTCCCGCCGCCAGAGCGTCGCGGGCCCTCACGCGAGACGCCCTCCTCTTCCCTCCGCCTCCGCCTCCTGCGCTTTCCACAGCTCCAAATGCACTCCCGGCCAGGTGCTCTCCGCACTGGCAGCTTCTCTCTCTCTCTCTTGTTTCATGTGGCGAAGCGAGCGTCGAAAAATAACTAGTGGGTCTCCCACAGCACGTATTTCATCGCATTATTTCTAAATTTTCAATTATCGAAAATGCAGAGAGTTCAACGAAAATGAGGCACGCGCCATCCTTTTAAGCGTCCCTTCTTCCGCCCCTGGAAAATATAACGCAAAAATTTGAGCGGTCTTAGACATTGTGCACATTTTAGGCGCAAATTACACGAAAACTAGTAGTTCGTTTGTCGAAAAATTGTTAATTACCATTTTCAAAGAGTTGATTTTTTGAACAGATTTTCTTTAAAGCAAACATTTTCATCTTCAATTTTTGTAATTTTGAAATTTTAACGTTTTGCAATTTTCGAAAAAACCGGGAGTTGGCCGAAAATGCTTTTAGCAGTTAATTTTTTTACCGTTTCTTTCCGTTTCATATTAGAAGATATTTTCAAAAAAAATTGAAGCGATTTTTATGAAAAAAAATGATAAAAAATAAAAATTGCCCAAATTTCCCTCAAAATTACATGAAAACATATTTCCGGAAAGTTAGACATGACTAATTGAAGATCTGTCTCTAAGGTACATATTTCATAAAGGGAAAAAAATATCCTTCTTCAATATTCTATTTGTTGGAAGACCCCTCAAAGATTTGCACTTTCGCAACTCTCAAAAAAATGTGTGATTTCAATGATCTAGAGATCAGTACCATTCCTCTACATCATGTGTTAGAGGAAGTAATTTACTATATAGAGCAACAGTATTTATCCACTTTTTCCTTACCACGCCCAGGTACCTTCATTGGCGTGAGAGAGTAATACAGAAAGGACACACATTAATCACATTACTGACTTTAAACAATTGCAAGAAAAAACATTGATAGGGCTTTACAGAAATACAGATAGAGTTTTACACAAAATAAGCACATCCTTTGTTAAATGGAAAGCAGTTAAATTTAGAAAGATGTTTCACAAAGAATGTCCCGTATACACTGTGTATACGAGTTTTATATTATGGTTAGATTTTTATTTGTAAATGATGGTTAGAAAGATATTTTAAAAAGATGAATACTCAGAAACATGAAATTGTTGCGAAGAAATGTTCAATATCCAAAAGTGTGAAAACCACTGTGAAATCCACTTCAATAAGTGAACCTAATCAGGAAGGTTGGAACTAAAACATTCGATCTCCGATCTATATTTACGTTCAAATTAAAAATTCAATTGTCAGAATTCGTAGTACAACTACTATTCAAAATTTTTAATGCCTACTGGTGGAGCAGTGAACAGAAAATAAATCCCCGACATAATAACATGACACTCCACTAAACTACAATAATATTGCACAGAAATATCCAAATCCAGCGCTTCTCCTACGTCTATTAGGAATTCGCATAAGCCTGCCCCGTTCCAAACGAGTCGCGCCCCCTCTTTTCGGGCTTTCACGGCCGCCCTTTTATTTGTTCGCGAGCCCCGTCGAGGGGTGCAGGTTGGCAAAGGACCACCCACGATCTCCCAGCAGGCCTCGCGTCGCCACCCTACACCTACAGGAAATCTTCCGAGTAAGTTTCTTCAAGCTGTTTATATTGGCGCTTTCATAACAGCATCGATTTCAGCGCCCACTCATCGTAAAAATCATATCGGCAAGTTTGTTTAGTAGTATATAATGAAGGTTTCTTATTGTTTAAGTTTTCCCTGGTTTGTTAGTTACGTGGGCGCTCTTTGACACCATAATTATTTATAGACGAAATCATAAAGTCTGTGAAAAGAACAATTAACACATAGTACACACTATTACATAGGGATACAAGCACTATGCAAAATTAATTCGATTTAAAACGAACTAAGAATAATAAATTTAAACCGTGGAACTTCGGTTCCACTTCCATTTCGTGTTTACCAGATAATGTGTCCACAAATTATCTTATTCCATTGCGATATAACTGAAATGTAGATTGATATATGTAAATGAACCCAAAGCACGCCATCACATCTGTGTAATATTCCGCATATGCGGATGATTTCAGCAGATTTCGTAATCTAGCCCATTATCTAAGATAAACATCAAAAAGCTTCTCAGCTGTTGCAAAAACAGTGCGTATCATTGCAGAAGGAACCTGTATGATGAAGGGATACACGCAATGTCGTGAGAAAACAACTAAACAGAGATATTATGTAGATGGAACGGGATAACTGATGTGGACTTATTCTAATGCGCTTCGTGCGGTGGCTTCAGAAGTGCGTCTCAACATTCTTTACCTTGCTTGGGTTCGCGTGACGCCACTGCAAGAGCCGCCGTCACTTCCGCTCCTACTCCCTACTCGTGTGGGAAAACACTTTCTTGTATCACAACGCCATGAAAAACACACATCCAACACAAGCTACCATACATGACGGCGTGTTCGAGTCTGTGGCCCACACAATAGCGCACTACGACAAAACAAATACTGCACCTGGAAAGAGCTCGCGCTTTATATAGAAAATCCTCGACGGTCCGACCAGCGTAAATGGCTAGATACTAAGTAACCGTGTCATGTACTAAATATTGACTCCAACACATCTATATAATAAATCTAAATAATGCGTCCAACATCTATATCGAGTGCATTCCACAAAGATACATATTTCACACATTTTCAATACTTCAGGGAAATTTTAAAAAAATTGTGATCACATGTAAAACTGCACTGAACATAATCAGCAAGACGCACAGAGCATACAAGCACTGTTGCACATTTTTAGACAAAGGACGACCTCTGTACCAGTGAAAGTTTGTCAATGAATAATAACAACGAAATATCCCTATCGTACTAAGCTTGTGGGGTAAAAATCAAATTGATTCTTCGCAAGTTAGGTTATTAGAGCTATATTTCAAACCACTGGAAAAACGGAGTTTGCCAAAAAAAATCGTTTTTGAGAAAATTTTGAAAACGTCCGGAGGGCTTAATGTAAACTATCCTCAAATTTTGAAGAATGTTTTTCAAAATATCAAAGTTTCGACTCGAGCCAGATGAACAGGGGTCTCTTAAATTTGGAAAAAATTCTACGCATGGTTTAGGCGGTTTTTGATTTTCACAGACACCACACGGACAGGCGTAGTTTATCGTTAGAACGTTTTTGGGAACCCTAAAACGCGTATTTCCGTTGAAATCTCAATATAGATTTTTCGCAGCATAACATTACATTTCCTATACTACGTATTACTCCGTATATGTACGTATACGGGAAAGTAAAAGTAATGACTTGCCTTGTGATCTCACTTACGCTTTCTTTACCAATTATCCTCGACTCAGACGCACTGATAAGCACGTGTACGAAATATTCTTAGTTATACGTGCATTTCTAAACACGTTTTCATCCTCTAATAGAAACATTAAAAAAAGGAAAACGATATCTAAAGCCTAATGGGACAAATTCTTCTGAAAAGTTTTTGAAAAAACGACTATTGTGTTATACAATATTCTGGGCGTACCTTGTCACATAGTAACTATTTTAATCAAGTTCCCAAAATGCCTTCTAATATCTAGTGTCCGTTTATAAGGTACATTACACACATTTTGCAACTTGAAACGATTTTTCTTAATAAAAAGAAATTAAATTACAGTGAAAGTTTGAATGTCGAACCCATTTTTTTATTAACCGAAATTTCCCGCGATCGAACCCTCTCCGGACCACATTAACTCGGTTAATCGAAAGCACACCAATTACTTTTTTCAACAGAATTAGACGTTGCCAACGTCAGAGAGTAATTAAAACAGCTTCTCAGTCTCTCAGCTTTGCGCCGGATTCGTATTCAACAAGAGAAAATCCGCGAACCCTACAGGGAGCAGACAATAAACGAATCGCTAAGGGCCAAGTAAAAGTCCCTCATCGCTGCCTCGCCAGTGCTCGCCGTATTCTGAAGCCACCCGTTAGCTTGCAGCTAGAATTTTAAGCACGTTATTCTACACCGTGCGGTTGATATTCCATGCAAACCAAATCTCACGAGTTTCATGAAGAATTAACTAATGACCTCACAAAACACTGATTAATGAAGTACACCAGGCCACAAAGTGCAATTTTGGTACAAATATCCCAATATATTCCGTGTAATTAATACAAGAACTGTTCTCAAAAGTTAAGTACATAGTTGGATCAACTATAATAAATAAAATTCAAAGATGGGCAAATCGAGAATTTGAAGAAAAATGTAAAAGTATAGTGCAAGGAAGAGAAAGTTTGTCATCATCTCTAGAAAGACAGGCAGGAAAACGAAATTACTTCTGAGAAAATAATGAAACACGAGTAATGAGCGAAAGAAGTGTAAAACTGCTGCGCGGCGAAGACGGTTCAACGGCCTTTGGCTGACTATGATGAGGAATTACACAATGAGGCGCGGTACGTACCGACCTTCGAATTCCCACTGCTCTATTTGCCCATCCACAGCGCACAGGCGAGCGCGGCGCTCCTCCGGCGTGGAAAATGGCTGCGCGCGCCAGCCTCGACGCAGTCTGGAGCGCAGCTGCGCCGCGCAGTCTGCGCTTAAGAAGCGCAGCCCAGTTGACATCGCAACCAACAACGCCCCGGAGGTTGAATCGGGCGTTTTTGCATGCCCGCTGCCTTAATAGACCAGTCGCAAAAACTTACGGCCTGCGCGGTGTAAAAATACTTCACTGCAAGAAAGTTTCGGCGTTCGGGATTGAGCATCGCTACGCATGCGGCTGGGCGAAAAAAGGATTTGAACATCTGCGCGACAAATATAACTCGCACGGATATCCTTTGAAGAACTAAATTGTAAACGACCGAAAGGCAATCAGTTTTATTTTTCGTAAGTTACGTATGTGTACTCGGAATGTACTGATAGTAAAGACATAATACAATAAAATGAAATTAATAGAACATTTTGTAAATTACATTCAACTTCCAATTTATTACTCAAAAGTTTGCATTTATAAGATCTGCGTTATTTTCGAAATAAAAAGCTACCTATAAAGCGCTTCTCCGGCATATGCCTGGAAGTAATCAGGGAAACAACGGAAGCCAACGATCAGAGCAGTCGGCTACGAATTTTGTACCGCAATTAGTCACAAACTCGCCGATTTCAAACGCGTCAAGAAAACGACTGACGGGTCCGGGCCAGGGGTCTCCCAATTACTTGTCCGAGAGGCCTTGACGTCCTGCTCGCCGCTACAAGTTTAGGTTCCCGACGACAAATTAAAATTGCACCAAACTGCTGACGCGCGAATGGCATAAATGCTAAAACTACGAACATCCTATTCCTTCATCAGAACAGAATCCACAAATGCCGCAGGACTCAATGAAGATTTGACACGCGTGACTTTGGATTTTTTTTTTTTTTTTTTTTTTTCCCCTTCAGAAGGTGCGCAAGACAGGGTCGAGATAAGAACGGGTTTCCTCCTTTTGTGATACCCGATCGATTTCGGTGTGTTTGAAATTGGAATTCCATCAGAACCCCAAACGCGATTCGTTCCCACCTTCAAAGTAGTGTAACTGTTGTTTTTTTAAAATTTAGTATTTAACGTTAAAATAGAAAAAAAAACTGTGCCGTGGTGATGGTTACTGTCATGACTAAAGAGACGGGATGATTCAAAGGACCTCCGACTGGGAACTGCTACGACGATAAACCACCGCGCGCGCAGAAAAGGCAAGACGCCCATTTCTCGTTACCACCACATGACGCCTACAACACATTAAACAGACTACTCTCACACGATGGACAGTTTCTCCGCACGGCCAGGCACTCGGACCAGATCCAATGACAGGACCAACATGGCGGTTTCACATGAAACGAGTTGCGACGAGTACCAATTCGGCAAGAGAGGCAAATTAATGATCGTTCGTAATAGAAACAACGAAATCTCACATAAATTTATAACTAAAATACGAGTCAATTTTACACGTTCGAGCCATATTTAGATAATAATCGTCTGTCCACTTTAAAACTCCCTCTGGGTCAGAGCCATTGACAATACCTAAATGCTTGCTGTTTGGCAGGATGAAATGCAGAGACTTTCAGAGGGGGGAGGAGGAAAGGGGTAATTCTACTTTGATTCCCATGAGTTCGTTCAAGAAAAACGACACATTTTACGATGTGAATTTCTTTTTTAAAGGATGTCCTCTCGGGCCTAATGGGCATACTCATTTACAATAAGCTAAGTTGAATTTACAGTAATAATTTTCAATGATTGAGTAACAGTTACAAAAAATATTGGTTGAGGGGTATGGAGGCCGTGTTCTCTAGATCTGCCACAGTTGGGAATTGCACAATCTTAGACGTGCATTGGTAAAAGACGTGCATTTCTCCTAAACGCCATATCCAGGCTTTCGCTTCCCACTCCCAGCTGGGCGGCGAGGGTGGCTGGCGGCGGCGGCGGCGACGCGCGGACGGTCTCGGGGCTGCATCTCGTCCGCCCGGCGTCGCCGCCGCCCCCGCTGCAGGCGCGCCGCGGCGCCCGCTTGGCCCTTGGTGCTCTGTCAAGCTGCGCCGCGCCGCGCCCGTCCTCCAGCCCGTCCTCCCGCCTCGCCACCCTCGCCACCCGCGCGGCTCCTGCCCGAACGGCCTGGAGCCGAGATGCAGCTGTCGCTTCTTTACGAAGTGGAAAATGCCCATTGTAAATTGGAAATGCGTTCCAGTTAAGAGACGAGATTCAACGGTTCTTTCGCAGAGGGTTCTTTTTTTATTTCTCCGGATGAGGCGATTATTAGAAACGATTCACTTTGTGCTCTCATCGTTAAAATCAATTTTGTACATAGGATAATTTTTAATGCAGAAAATCAAACATGGGACACACTGGAGAATTTTCCGAAACAGAAAATAAAAAGCCGCCAATTCTCGATCGGTTTGAAACAGACGACGCACCCGAAGTATCACTGTCATTCGTCGAAGACGATCTTGTGAACAACAGCATTGAAAACTACATGATTTTTACTTGCAAGTACATTATATTTAATATTTTTATACAGAATCATTGACTCGCGAAATCACGTCTCGCATTTTACCATACCGTTGGAGTAGTTTCAAACTTTTTACCAATAAAATATTTAAACAAATTAGTCTTATTTCCATTTAAGGAACTCGCAATAAAAAATATACAATCTTCTACATCGTATATCATAGACCCTAATGTCATGTTACTAAATAAAGAGCGCACTTGCAAAACTAAAACGTTTACATTAGCTACAAAGTATATCACGTAAAAAATCAAAGAACTCACGATTTGCGAAGTCATCACATATATCTCTTGCAATCGTTTAAAACTACACAGTGAACTAGGCTCTTACAGGTTGTTTTATTAAAACTTTTCGATATTATAAGCGATAAATTCAAAACAAAAACTAAACGATACTATGCGTTTCTTCCCTATTAACCTGCTAGGTAAATGGAATTTCATGCGTTAAGCATCGCGGCACAACGTAAAAACCATCATAAGCGTATAGCACGGTATGAAGCAAAGGCGCAATAGCGTCCGTCGGACGTCTGTATCTCTCTTATCGGCAGGGAAGAGCCTAGACTCACCGGTGCTTGGAGCACACGATAACACGACGAAGCGAGTAAGTGATTGCACGGCTGGTGTACTTCATCCAATGCTTCCATCTGGCGATCAGAAAACAAATTCCGGCGATCGTACGAGTTCTCAGGACAAAACGATGGGAATCAACATATACACACACCGCTTCGCACATTCATAAATCACTTTGCCTAATTTCCTATTTCAAGATAAGATTTTAATAATCAACCTCCAAGCCGTACGTTAGAGTAACGCCATACAATCTCGTTGATATCAGGATATTGCATCAATAAACTCCATCTAAAGGATCAATATCTTCGGTACAGTCAACGTGTTACTTACCTTTTGACTTACCTGATGTAATGGTGGAACACGACCAAACTTTTTCCAAGAAAAGCTGGTAAGCACTTCGAGATGAAAAAATGCTTACCTCGATCCACCAACGACAAAATTTACCAATAGAGACGAAAAAAGGATACCACCATTCCATACCAGCATTTTCTCCAACCCTTCGCGCACTTACGTGTACGCAAATAAAGAGTACGACTCTAAATATACTCTCGAACCGTTTCCAAATTTCGAGTAAATATTAAACGTATTAAATGTACGAAATAATCATTACAGCCTACCGATTTCTTGCGAAACATTGTGAAGGACCAAGTCTGCACAAGTAGAGATGTGTACAGCGCAACAGGTCAAAATCGCAATGCACTCCCAACTCTGCGACATCGGTTCATATAGGCAATGGATTCATCCCTTCCTAGCCTCCCTCGGAATATTTTGTCCGAATGTTCGTCGCGACCCACGTGATGCAGCGACGCAGACGTAACGTGGCCCATGCTGCATCTCATCGTTAAAGCAATGCGCATTCCAAATCGCCTAGAAACAACGCGCTACGTCTGTGGACGAGCTTTGTCCTCTACCTGTCAACAACCAGCCAAATAACACATCTTTCAATGTTCCATATTCTAAGGAGGCATCCATAAAAATGCGGTCTCGCCAATCCAAGGTTAAGACGACGCCCTGCAGGCCCTGAGGAAATGACAACTCATATCCGCCGAGTGAAGAGGTCATTTCGCATACTCCAGAGAATCAATCATACTCCATATTTCTATTACGTTCATTTGATAAATAAATTTTAAAACTAGTAATTTCTGATAAAGAACATTAAGGTATTCGTGTGAATAAAAAATATTCAGCAGGATATTGCTAGCTATTTCTGTTTTTTCCTGTTCCACCAACCTAATAGGCGAGACGTGTTCCACGAGTATCTGGGGTGTCCACATCTTTTGTTACCTCATTTGTTGACATCGGAATTGTGATCAACATTAATACCCCTTATATCCTTAACGACTAACAAAATAATAGTTTAAACGATAAAATATATCGAAATAAGCAGACAGTAAGCTAAATTTGAGAAAAGAGTGAAAAAAAACCTTCCTTTCCTTTCAAAATTTGAAAACCTAAAACACAAAACAAAAAAACATCCATAATAGTCACCACGAAAACAATAATTCTGTTGCAACATATCTCAGCAAACGCTATGTTGTAGTGTGCGAGGTAACTAATTTGAGGAAAATTCGTCCCCGATGGCAATTGTGGGGACGATGACAATTACGCTATATAGAGAAATTCAGGCGAAGGATTTACACGAGATTTTTTGGTTCAAGTAATGACAGAAAGTGCCTTAACAGGGATGAATAGTGGAAACAATTCATTAATTATTAAAAAATACATGATATGATAATATCCGTTACAATCCTATGTTTTCTGTGCGTAAAAACGTACGAAAAATTAAGTTCTACTGCGAATCTCTGTAATCGTTCATTCAGATTTGATTTGATCACGTAACAACGGCAATACACAGAAGATGATAATATATTATTGAAAAAATTAAACTACACACATAAATACACTAATTCACGATGTAGGCTTCTCAAACAACGAGACTCTTTGGAGAAAAGAATGTATTTACTCTGAAAATGTTCCATCTTAATCGTTTCAAAGAATTACGCAAGGAATAAAAAAATACCAACCGCCTGTTCATTACCTTTCAAATGTTGATAACGTTCAAGATCATTCCAAAATATAAAGCGATTATGGAAACGGGTAACGACGACAAAAACACATCAACGGAGACGCCACAGGGCAACAACGGAAGAAAGGCTGATGCCAAAACTGATATGTAAAGGGCAAATTCAAGTAAAAATGAAAGAATATGGTGTTTGTGCAAAGCATATTATCGAGTTCTCAAAAACCAAAAATTGTAATTGACGTACGTACATCAGCCATCGCAGTTTTGCTGTATCTGAAGGCTACTTTTGTATAATAAATACGCTTTATCTCCCAGCTATATGTGCAATCTTTACTTTCTACCTACAATATTAAAATTCACCTTTGCAGAAAGCAGAACACCGGAGAAAAGGCAGTTTGTGGACTTAAGTGTTCCATAGTGGTGACAAGCGATAAAAATGCGGTGAAAGCCAGAGGCGATTGTGATGAAAATAAATGTCAAAACGACGTATCGGCCTTGTTTCTATTAATTCGGGAAACGCTCTAACGATACGCATCACCTATTGCTCAATAGTCCAAGAGATTCTTTGGTCTACAACTACCAGAAAGTTTAGACTTCTAAGTATACTTATTTGGCTCATTTGGACATGACGAGGTACCTTCGACAAATTCGAAAAGCATTGACAAAGCAGTGTCCTTAACAATGAAGAATGGTTGTTTTAGTTAGTTCCAACCTCGTCGCTTAATACCTCCATTCCAAATCAGCTATGCCAGTTTTCACAATTTTTACGAGGGCCGAAATCTCGTTAACTTTGTACATAGAAATGATTCATGGAGTGTACTACTAGTAGCAAGAAATTAAAAATTGTGATCAAATTAAAGAACTGAAAAGAAAAATTATAAAATATGTAAAAATTGAAAATTATGTGTAAATGTTTTTAATATTATAACTATAATGTACACGTGTACATGTATTCAATACCTCTCAAAGAGCAGAGAAGGGTAAACGATAAACCAAATCTACAAACAAAAGGTTTTTATCTAAATGATTTGCTTTAATAGAGCACAGTGAGCTTATAAACATGGTGTTAATCAGATTTTGATTAAAATATCTAAGTTTGAAGACTGGAAATGCGAATCTCGCTCTCACGTCGTTTACAGAAGAGAGTTTTTCAAGAGAATCTGAAGAATTAGTACGATATAAGTTGCAATAATAAAATATTACAAATCTGTTACAATTAACACGAGAGTGTGTGTAATGTGGCATCTGTAGTTTCAAAAAGCAGTTTCAAGACTCTCTATAAAATTATTGTCAAAGTTATTCGTACACGAGCTTCACATCTTCAATTTTTATAAAACAGCTTCGCACCATATTTGACATGGATGTCCTGTATCAATCTGCACCAAGCTTCCTCCCAACGTATTGACTTGCTAGAGAGGTAAAAAAAGAACACGAAATGTCCTTCATCTCGTAATAAGGGTATTTTTTATTTGGAAATCTTACGACCAATACGTCTTAAGAATCTAACATTTACATACACATATTCAATTCTAATTCAACGACCGGATGTGCCTTTTTTCTCTCTTTACGTCACGTCCGGTCAAAAGCGAAGGTTCCATGCATCAACGCTTCTGCAGTCCGTTCGCTCATTGGTCCGTTGCAACGTGCGCAACTGCATTGCGCATGTATCGCAGATGTACAAGCTGTACATCACTGGTCGGAAAATAAAACGACTACATGCCGAATGCGTTCTATTATTCCATATCCGGTTATGTGACCGTCTACTATGGAAGCAACGTGCAAACTTCATTTGCACGCGTTTAGCAAGCGGGCGTCGCGGGGGCACCTATTCTTCAGCGTCCGAGGGCGAATGCAGGATTACCACGTCCAGAATTGCAAACAAAACCTATGCAACGATTGTCACTATGTCGAGATAGTCGTATACTAATCAATGTATAGTTTGCCTGTATCATTTTTTAGATGGAAGAACATATGCAACTCTTTTAAAATAAATATGCTAGAAAATCTCAGGTGGAAACACCAGAGGAGTGAAGAGCTACACGTAATTGAAGTGTCCTAGTTACAAACAAAAAGTGCACCTCTAAGCACCCGTAAGCTCAATACACTTCCAATTTTTGGCAAGAGTAAAACTTCCAATTTTTGGCAAGAGTAAAACTTCCAATTTTTGGCAAGAGTAAAACTTCCAATTTTGGCAAGAGTAAAACTTCCAATTTTGGCAAGAGTAAAACTTCCAATTTTGGCAAGAGTAAAACTTTAGTAAATTACAAATCATGAAAGGGTAAAAAAATGGCGATGTAAGAACGAGCACAAGAATCAATAACATATTAAAGTTGCAAAAATGAAAAATTAACACCACTGTTCACCGTTTCTTTAAGCTCTACTAGACACACGGAAAGGAGAAAAATTGCACAATTCTGTTGTGTTCCCGACACGGTAATTAGCAAGCAATGCTGTCGAAAGTAGTCGACGTATTAGGCTGTCATTAGAATGAGTAACGATTCTCGAGAAAAGTAGTTCCGCATTGTAGCATTCACACAAGGTGAGACATCAAATGCTATTCTTACTGAATTTTCACATAAATATTATACTGTGTGCATACGTTTCCACATTTTTTGCACTAGTTTTCCTGTTTACTTGGAAAGCATGGCATTAATCTTACAACGTCTACACTACTTCACCGATCAGTATGAACAAATAGATGTTGAAAAGGCATTCAAATTGGAATAACAATTAGATATTAAAAAAAAGCAATGACAATGATGAATATGTCGTTGACGTCAAAAATCACCGCACGGGACAAGTTCGCTAAATGATTATTCTAGTACACGAATGTATAAATTTAATTACATTTTCATTAAAAATACTGAAGTGATTTTGATTTATTACCACAAAGTCATCTTAATGTTTCTGCATCTCTTGATCGCCAAAGGATCGTGGCAAGTAGGACGAACAACTAGCTCTGGGACTCAAATCAAACCCGTCATCGCCATTACAAATTTCGCCGCTGCGCTCCCTGATGGGCCCGACCAAGAAAGGCTGCCGCGGCTGTAGGTGACCGTGTGTGGCAAACGACCGACAACGACGCCAATACGAGATACCAAAGCCTTGGCCGGGTGGACCGGTAATTACTCTAGCCTTGACGCGACCGCCGGGCCATGCGAATTCTGGGAAGAGCGCTACTTACTTCGTTCTCGTTGCCCAAGTGCCTTTGTTGACCCGTTCTCCAGCGGGTCGCGGGGCGCCGTCAGCTCCTCCGCGTGAACGAGCAGCGCGCCCTGGTGCGCCGAAACGAGCTCGGAATGCGAAAGAGGGCTACGCATGAACGACAGCTCCTAGGCGTTTCATTCACAATTTTCGAAGATTAGTAATCGAAGACAGGTTGTGATAAAATGGCAATGTCCTTCACCTAAGCCAAAACGCACCACCGGGACATGAACGCTTGCGAATAAAAAATTATTAGTCCCGTCACCTTTCCGCAACTCCCATTAATCGTACATTTCTTTTTCAACACAAGTCTTTACTTATTCTTCTGCTCCTTCTTCAATCTTCCTTTTTTCCTTTTTCCATCCCACTATTCATCTACAGGTTTCTTAAGAATCCCCGAGCTCTTGAACACTTAACACCATTTCACTGTCCTCTGTCCCGAGGCCACATGAACATGAGACACAAACGGGCAGAATCCGTGTTCTTACGCTAAGTGAATGCAGAACTCGCAGTGTTGTGCTAATCAGGAAACATCCAGAGGGGTTTTCTCCGATTTTGCTGTATTTTGTAAGGGATCAAAAAATAAGTTCACGTGACTTTTCCACGGATAACAGTTTGAACCCTTCGAAAGTAAAGAGATTTCGCCGTTTCCTCAACGCGGAGAAGAGCAATTATGCGCCAAAGGCCGACACTTCCGCATCAACAGCCATTATGAGCGATGGACGCCACGGTATTGCAGACACAGAAGTAGTTAGTGTATATGCATAGAAAATTGTTCAAAAGTATCGACTCGACTCAATTGTTATGATTGCAGAAAATTATACTACCATATAATTCACATTCGTTATTACAATCAATTTATTAACTTCTGTTACCATCGGAGTCGTTTATAACGGCGTTAGAAAGTTGTTTACGTTGAGGACGTTTACCGGCCTCTTAATTGCGGAATCCCGAAAATCCGGACAATTTGATAATCCGATTTATCCACGTTCTACTGTGTGCTCAAAATGTGTATAATGTTTCTAAACCCCACGACTCTTTTTAAAACATTAAGTTATCCATCGTGTGAACTAGAACATAGAATATTTCATTAAAACAGAGTAGTTCAATTGATGTATGGGAATCGAGAGTGAACAGATTTTATTCAATCGTGATCATGAGCCCTTTCTACTCCATTAGAAGCTCGGCTTCACCTGCCCTTCGACCTATCGCTACCATGCACCCAATAAGAAGCCCCTTTTGGAAACCCAAGACAGGGGCTAATCGGAGGACTCAAGCGTGCGTAAACCAAACTTTCGTTCTCCCAAATATATCTATACAAATCATTTACGAGACGTCTCAAACATTTATTTACGTCAAAGACAAATAAAACCTGTGTGTGACCTGTGAGAGAAGTTAATTTGAAGTTACATTTATGTTCCGAAGCAAAACAACGAAAACCTGATCAAGATAACGGCCATTGACCCGGAAGCCAAGTACAATACTTGATGCATATTCTTTAGAATTATACTATACGTATGGTAAATAATACATTAAATGTCATTATTAAAATAAATATTACTTTCCTTTTGCATGCTCGATATAGTCTCTAATTGTATAGAAACAGTTGTGCAGCAGAAAATATTTTACTTGGGACTTTAACTTTTGTAACGAATTTAATCGTTTAATGTCATCTGGCAAAGTGTTGTAAAATAATGTACAAATATTGTATGTGATTTTTTTTAGTGAGCTGTTGATACTACCACCTGATGAATACGATTACTTCGTGGTGTGTTATAGTTTTAGACATAGGCGTTTGCATAAAATGTATTCCCGCCCTTAAGAAAGTCATTTATGACAAAAAACACTGATTTGTAAATCAAGAGACAAGGTATTGGTAAAATACCTAGATTAATAGAGAGAGGCTTACAAGAATCACGTGGGTGGGATTTTCTTATTCTATAAGTATGTTTTGTAATCAAAGTCTGGGAGTTATAAAATGTACTTCTCCAGAATATTATGCCATATCGTGACCTTAAAAGTAAAAAGGTTTTATCTAACATATTTTCTAAAAATGACTATGTGATGTTTGTAATGGTAGCAATGAGATTAACATAACCTCTTATTTACATTGATGTACGAAGCTTAGTTTCTGAGATACAAAGGTAAAATGACAACTACCTGCAAAACACATGTTCAAGTTCGTGAAAAAAGGCTTTATCTGCTTCACCGAGCAAAACAATCTGTTTACGTGTATGTGGACACTATCTTGTTGGCCACCCTGTTTGCACGATTCCAGCGCAAAGTGTCCAGGTACTATAAGATCTTTTGAGAAGCAGATTTAATTGCTAATGTTAAGTGAAAGTGAAATTGATGATGTTTTTAAGCATTCTGGTTCTGAATACGATTCTAGAGAGGCAAACAGTACTGAAAAAGACGAGGCACCAAGGAGACGTGTTAAAGTAAATCGTAATACTGTAAGAAGGAAAACATATTTTTATAAATATCGAACTATTTATTCTTTATCAAGTCTAATTAGGAACCAGCCAGAAATTATAATAATTCCTCAAAATTGGGAATCTCGTAATTTCTTTCGATATCTGAATGAACGTTTCGCTAACTCTACAAAATTGTTGGTTACGCGACAGCAACTACTTGCACTCCGCTTCACGTGCTTGATACGTGATAAAGATGGTAACGTGTGCACTTCTATTCGGTTAATAAATATGTTATGAACTCTCCGTTACGCGCGCTGGATCTAGTATACCCAATCCGATTTAAGAACTCAATATCTCGCTGTATTGTGGGTGCAAGTTTTCGCAGTCTGGTGACATCCCGTGTTGAACGATTCTGCATACGGAGGCAATGTTACCAACAGATAATTTGGAGGGCGATATGTTACACAGATCCTCTTCTTGCCAAGACATGCAATTCTCAAAAAAAAAAGCGTTGAATGAGGTAGAATAATATAATATTCCCCTTACTACTGTTAACAAGTGAACGTTTTGATCTGTAAATGGCAAATGATCTAGGAAACATACGAGAACTTCTTTTAAAATACGAGGTGTGAAATTAATATTTCGAAGAAAATTCAGTGACCTTAGATGTGGACTTCGAAGTACGCAAAGAGGATTTAGAACAATATAACATTTTGGAAGACACTTATTTTTTCACACGTATACAAACATGTTAAACATACTGCCGATTGTGAGTTTATCATCTTCAAAATATAGCTGCCACAAATGGGAGAGTAATTTATATAGGAAACTGCGAGCAATTTATTTAGCATCGACGGGAGTACCTACAAGACGAACTTGACGCAAAACGTGTTACTCCAGCAGTTGAAAAGATCAAATTTTACTTGTCTTCCTGGAGAAATTCAATAAACGCTGAAAGGATTAACATTCCTTCTAAACCACAAAGTACAAAAAGAAGGAAGTCTCTACAAAAATATCGCAAAAAATATGTTTGCAAAAACTGTTAGACTTTCTTAAATTTATGCAAACGTGCAAAAAATTATTTATAAACGCCTTTATGTAAACTACGCTACTATTGATGATGAATAAAGGAGGAACCTTCTTGTTTAGGATTGAATTGAGTGATATTCTGTTTTCTTGTTAACGTGAAATTTGTTTTCTCGTTAAGTTAATTAATTCATCCTTAAAAGGTGCAATAAATGTATACTGAAATTCACGTTTCATTAAATTCCCTTTCAATACTCAGAGAAAGTTCACCGTGAATTTTCTCCAACAGATCCTTAGAATGTTCTAAAAGCAACAAATATAGCAAGGGTCTACTAGTCCCCGCGCCACTGAACGAGTTCATAAAAATGACAGGCCTCACGAAGGTTTAATTATCAAAATGTACGACCTCTACAAGGATTTTTTGGGTAAACGAAAGATATCAATTTGCAAAAATATTAAATTTTAAGTACGGAAAAGGTAGCCGATTTAGCCTACATGTTCAAATGGATGCCAACTCTGGATCAAAACTACTTCAAAGAATTGTTAAGGTACAAAAGTAATAACATTATATCAATGCGACATTTTACTTAAGTATGTAAAATATCACTACAAGTATAATTGTAGTTCAGTAATTTACAATCAAAAAACTTTTTCCACTTCTAGTTGGCTAATTCTCGGTAATGACATTAAATTAAAACGTCAATATTATTAAGCACTAAAATAAGATTTGTAACAACGAAATGTAAGCAGATTTCATTAAATTCATTAACATTTATTGATGATACAATTACATGGATATTGCAATTATTTAAATAATATACCAATCCAATTTTCCTACCATCAAAGACAGATCCTTTCTGGTCGAACTTGAAAATACACATCGAGAGTAAAAATGTTCTATCTGTAAAAATAAGATCTCGGTTTCTACCAAAGTTACCATGCTTTTAGAATAATTATCAGTCTTCAGTTTTATGCTTGTACTACGTAACTATGTCAAGTACACAGACAAAGTTTGAATACATTTATTAAAATAAGTTTTGTTTAAGAGAGAAAACTTTGAAATGCTCTCCTGTAAATTTTACTGCGGTGAAGATAGAACCTTTTTACTTTAGGGCCGCGATATCTCAGGTGGGAATGAACATTCGCGAAACATACACAAAGAGCAGTATGAAAGCTGACTGAATTTGAAATAATTCAATTCATGAACTTAATTTTGTGTTCAATTCATTTAAATGGTCGTTCCATTTCAAGTTTGCTGAATTGAAATACTTAAAATTTTGTTTAACCTTTCATTTTCATTGTAGTACAGAATTTTTTATTTGAAATGGAAAACTGCATTGAAACAGTTACTATTAATTCATTTACTATTAATTCGTTATTAGGGAACCAATATGAAAAATCAGATATTGCACTATTTACGGTTTCTTTATTACAAAGAATATTCGTATCATTCACAAAGAGAACTGTTCTTCCGTTTCGAATCGTCGAGGATATGTCGTTTCCATATAGAAGGAAGAGATAGGGCCTAAAATCGATTCCTTCAGAACTCCACGTGCAATTGGCAAAGAATCGGAAAGGTGTGTACATAATGCTCCTTTATTCCAGTAAGGTATTTCTACTCAGAGATCTTTGTTTAAGATATGAACATAACCAATCTCGAGCAATACTACGGATTCCAAAATAATGATCCATTACAAAACGCACCCCTTATGCAAAAAGGTCACAACTCCAAAATTACTCATTTTACAGGAAAGCCTTCGAAGTTTTTTCTAGGCCATTTAAAACAGGCATTGGAATTAAATTGAATTGCTATTACTTGGCTATTCATGGAACTAAAAAAATGACGTTGTTACACATTACGTAATGGAAAACGAGGAACCTAACAATGGGAGTATCTCAATGTTTTCGGAGACGTGGCCCTCTTGTATTAGGTGTGCGAAAAGGGGTCAAAAAGCCAATTTTCGCTATTCCTAATGAATAATCGAAGTATAGGATGCGAATATTCACATTATCATCAGTGCTTTGTTATTTCTGAAGTAATGAGATCTGCCGAGTCAATGATACGTATCTCGTACGTGATTTCGTCAAATTTCACGGAATATGTAAAGCAGACACAGAGAATTACACACTTTTTTCTCTTGGTACGAAATATGAAACACCTCTTCTTCAAGAATTGCTATATTTTTTTTGTTTTGTTTTGCTTTTGTGGAATAAACAAATTAATAAAAATCAAATCGAAAATTAGGCACAGTAATCAAGATATTGAGTGGTATGAATAAAAGTAAGCAATTACTCTTTGCTCCGAGTTTCGGAGATCCTTCTCAGTTTCATATGAATAAATTGGGTTATCAATTGCTCAGTCTCTGAGCACTGGCTCCGTCTCTGAGCGTACTCTCAACTGGTGAGCAAATGCTCAGAATTGGTATGAATAAAGTTAAGGGATTACTCTCTAGAGTGAGCACTTGCTCCAAAATTTCGGAGGGACCTTACTAGCAGACTCACGTTTGAAAAGTAAGGTTAAATTGGTCGATTTTTTACCGTATGTCGATATGCAGATGCAGCGGACTAAAAAAATTACAAGATAAGGCAAAATTCTCGTGATGTAGACTATTAAAATATTTGCCGATTCGAAAAGGACAATGTATGGTTGGTACGATTTTTATCGGTGTTTGCTTTCAGGCGCTTTTTCATATTGCATATCTTCTATGTTAATTGGCCATCGCTCTTTTCTACTTGGAATTTTTCGGGGTAGTTTTTTTCAAACTTTGTAATATTTCGTTTCGGCCACAGCGTACCTCCGGAAGCTGGCTCTTTTCAAAAATAATTTTATATTCGCTTAGCATTTCGGCAAAAACTAGCTGGGCCTCTGGCGCCTGTTCTTCGTTACTGCTACTCGTATTCGAATTTAAAGAACGAGACAACAAACCATTGCTCTTTATTCCGCGCAAATGTGAGCGACGCGCGTAACGTATGTAACCTCTCTGTTACTCAAGAAACCAAATTAGAAAACCCATTGTCTGCACTATCACTTGTTCACGACGAGCAAATGCTCGCGAGACGTGAGTAAGTTTTTCAGAGACACACGAAGTTTTTTTTATTTTTACGAAATGGAGCTTCTGCTCAGTGCCGCGGAGAAGATTCACTTTGCTCCGGAGCAAGTACTCATTTTTATTCATATGACCCATTAACTCTGTGGTTAGGCGGAAGAGCAGGCCCTATGGCCTGAGCTTCGCCATTAATAAAGACATTATTAATTATTAATTATTATTATTATTATTATTATTATTATTATTATAACTCTAATACGTATGATCATAAAATCAAACACAGATGATATATTTTAGAAGATTAACTGCAGAGTAAAACACCAGAAAGTTCAAATTCATATAAATTTCATTCAAAATGACTTTATATTTCCCCTTTAAAGTTGGGGTGCTTTTCTTATAACGGTGTACACAAAGATTTAGATGTAATTTGCGTACAAGTCCGCATTTATTCCATTCAGGTCATTAACGGATATCGAGCAGGGTAGTCAAAAATATAGTCAAACGATACGTCGAGAAATGTTGCATCTGCAACCTCCCAGAGTCGAGTAGAAAATATTGAATCAGAGTGGAACAGAATCGGACATGCAGTTACATCTCAACTCTAAATACACTAAAAAATGTTATAACTCGAAGAAGAGTGCATTATTTCAAAGCCCGTTCACAGATTTATGAAATTTCATTGAAATTAAGTCCATTGCGAGGATTGAAATTCGCGCTTCTTTTAATTAAAAAGTTTTGTTTTTGTGACAGGAAGAGTTTTGAGGGGATTATTTCACTGTTCACATTTACTATTAAAAAGAGAACGCTTTCATATCTTAAGTGACAAAAGTTACCCACTGCGTATGAAAATTCTAGAAGGTATGTTCATTTACATTTATCTCACTTTCGAAATGTTTAGTGGCCTCTTTCTATTACGGAGTAGTATTTTCGCCGACAGACCAACTAATGGAGCAACCGCGATATAGCGAATTTTTCAATAATGAATCACGAACGATACACAACGAATGTGATATCTACATTCAACCTTTAAGATAAAATTCCAGAAACAGAATATCGATAAAAATGAGCGGAATGATAAAATAACAAAGTTTGGCCATTACTGTGGTTGAAAAGGGAAATATTTAACTCAAAATTATATCATAAGGAACAGGAAATAAAAACGATTGAAAAATCCATTAAACCCTGCAAATTGACCGTTTGGCGCAACCATGAAGTTCACTTTGGGTGCGTTAAATGAAGGCTCGGCTATCTTATCAGATACGACGTAGAGTATTGCATTATTGAACAACACTATTCTTCATGGGCGCAATTTTGCATTTGACAACTCTCACGGCAACCTGCGGCCACGAATTCAATGAGAACATAATCCTCTGTGTGTTTTACTAGTCACAGAACACACATCTACAAACATAAAACTAACTTACGTTCAGATGTATACATTGCTTCAAGGTCCATAAATCATCTATATCAAACCGGATATTCTTACTACCACGCATACAAAAAGGGAACGCAAACTGATGAACAGCTGCAGAGCTTTAGTGGCATGAAAGCTATATCGAAAGAAGTCAAGAAATGACTGGCGTGGATGAAGCGTATCGCATCATTGGAAAACAACGTTCTGCTAAATATGTAGCAATTTCATCTACTCTATATCCGCATCGACTCTACAAGAAACAAACACAATCTCAAGAATTGTTAATCGCCAAAAGGATATTTTATCATGCAAATGAGCCTTATAGGCTACAATTACATGACTTGCCCAGCGAGGATCGTTAGACTTCACATTCCATCTAATTGATGGTACGAACACATTCGTTCGAGGGAAACTGAAATTTACAAGCCTATTTAATGTTCATGAAACCATTCTAAAATAAGTTTTGACTTTGGTGTTCACGTTCATTTCTGCTACCATGAAGCAACTAAAATGAACTCCATCAATGCGTGTTCAATGCGTGAGTTCCAGTTGATGACGGCACATACACAATAAAGTGGCAACAGAAAATTAAAAATCTGTTGTTAATGTTGACTTTGCTGTTAATACTCCTGACGACATGCTTCATACAGTCGAGGAACTAACATTATAAGCCGTAATTTAGAATATATTAATTGCTTACTTCTTTGCGTAAGGGGTTACAATATTTGAACTCCATGTTTTCCCTCAAAAGTTAAAATTATATATTCTATTTCCTATGTTACGGTTACAATGCGAATTCAAGCAATAATACTAATAAAACGTAATAAGCAGAAAAATTATATCACGTTCGGAAAAAGTAAAGCTAAGAGATACGTTTGTCTTAACGCAATCTCCAGAGACTTTGCCAGTTTCTCAACAGTATTTGCTCTAAGGTTCGGTGGGACAATTACCGATCACCACGATGCAGACCACAATTCGATGGTTTCGCCTGGTGTTTCGTATTTTCCTACCTATTTAGCATCGTGTGTTTTGAGTAGCCCGCTGTCGTCCTGAGCTGCAATCATTCGGCGAGCGCTGCGACGGGGCGGCGGGCGGTCACCCTCCGCGGCGCCGCGCGGCCTTCGCCGCCCCCGCCCGCGCCACGCTTTCGCTTCCCACC
>BOPP01000043.1:6718000-6776374 GCA_017312745.1 Gryllus bimaculatus
GCAGCATCCTTCGGCGCGCGCCGCCCCACGACGCCGCCGTTCCCAGAATATGCTTTCAATGAACTATTTACAGAGAAACCACCGCGCAGCAGCGCAGACGCCGCTATCGCCCGACGCCGACCGAGCGCTCGCGCAGGCCGCGCTTCTCCCGCGGCCTGCATGGAAACTATATCCAGCATCCAAGAACAAAACGAAACAAACCTCATCGTGTGCGCGAGGAGGCGCGTCTAGCGTCAACGCAGCTCCGGCTGCTGTTTCCTGCTGTCGCCGTCGCCGCCGCCGCCGCCGCCGCCTCCCTCCCTCGGGCTGCTCCTCCGGCCTACCGCCAGCGTCGCTCACGTTTGCCTCGCGTCGACGCCTTTTAAAACGCTCTTGGCTTCACCGGCCCCCTTCCCCTTTTACTTTCTCGCCTATTCCTTACATAGTAAAGAAAAAGGACCATAATGCTGCAGCTCAACGTGGCGACATTTCGGCAGAAAAAGGCTTACGGGGCCCTGATTTCGAAAGAGTTGATACGTCCCGTTCCTTACTTCCGTTAACGAGTTGTGTAGTCAAAATCTGCGATTTGCGGGTCCTCGATACCGAAAAATAGGTTGACGTCAAAACGTCAATCTGTCCATCTGAGATCAACGCTAGCTTCTACAGCCCTAAACACTCTTTCGCAAAACTCTCCAAAATTGACATTCCCCGAACTAACTTGAACTGGGAGCTCTAAGAATTTGAATACGATATTTTGAATTTGAGGTTACTTTACGTAATCCTTAACAGTTTCAAAATTCTCAAAAGTAGCTCCAAATAATTTAATTATATTTTCTTCTCGGAATGAGCAAAGGACGCTTTAAAACATTGCAGCTCTAACTTTTGTTGAAGTCTATGAATTTTCAAAACTGCAAAACTTTAAAATTATTTCGGCGTCTTCCCACTACTACAATATTGATAATAGATATTTTTCCTGATTAAAATTTGTTTTTTCAAGACAGATCTTTAAATAAGATCATATACAATTTTTGGAAAATATGAGTACTACTTTCGCGTGAAATACAGGCAATTTAAAGTAATATATTTTCTCAAAACTGACTCCACCTTTTCTTCTTTTTTCTCGAATAGGACAAAGTACACTAACAAAGACCACGCATGTCCCATTTTCTGTAAACTCTGTATTTTAACGCAAATTGCAAAACTAAAAAACCGGTGAAACCTGTTTTTCCTTCATGAAACTAAATTGTGTGTGTGAACTTCCAAATGTCTTTCGACCTGCATGGCCGTGCTGGCAAAGAGCGTGAACCGTCTAAGCGCTTCAGTCCGAAGGGTGGTGGGTTCGAGTCCCGCCTTGGACACGGTTGTTTGTCCCATGTATGTGTTGTTACGGAGAGCCACGCGTCTGCTGACAGGGGCCCGCAGGCATGTTGGTGGCTAATGTATGGTCGAATATGTGTCCACATTTTCAGTGGTTGGTTGTTCTCGGGGATTTTTTCGGCGAGGGGGAAGGGGAGGCACGATTTTTAGCTTGGCGCCCCGAAGAACCTGAATCCGCCCTGCCTCTTGCAGATTTCTTTCCTTGTAACCTCTTTATTCCTCTCCTCTGGCTCCGATGTTATCGTCCATCGCCACACCGCCTAAAGCCTAAACGGTTCTTTGCTAAAGCTGCCGCCTCGGTCGCGACCGACCCTCCTCCAGCTCACAGTAAGGAATTCCTCCGATCTACGAGTGAGTAGGCCCAAATTTCCAGTGACTTGTTTACGTGATGCAAGTGTTTGGATTGCGAGTATTTTACACAATCCCTTCTGAACTGAACATCATCGACAATGGAACGGTGAATTCCGGCCTTTGTGCCTCATTTTGGGTAGCGAAAAAACAGGTTTAAACTATTTCCCTCCGAGATGTCACGAAAGACGTCCTAAACGTAGCAAAAATGTCAAAATGTGAATTTTGGTAACTAACGGCAATGAGCCTGTTTTGACAGCAAACGCCTCTATGTATTATGTGTAATGAAGAAAACAATTAATATGTCTGCGGGGTAAATACCCAAGAAGTCGCTTCGGGTCCTCCGGGAAACGCCATTTCAGAAGTGTTCCGAGGTGGCACAAACACCAGCGCACTACGAACAGCACACCGAGGGCCGAGCTGCCAACCGGGGAGTTGTTTCTCCCGTCGAGAAGGGGGCGATTTCGCACTGTGCGCCGCCTCCGCCCCGCACCCTCCTCACGGTGCGGTGCGGCGCGGCGCCTGAATAGAGAGGGGTCGTCGCCGATGCCCACTGAAAGCCCGGCCTGTTCTCCCCGGCGGCACCTGGGCCGGCTGAGGGCGAACGCGTGCACGTTGCACGGCACCATGTGTTCGTGAAAAAACAACGAAATGTTGCACGAGGGCGTTGGAGATGGGATGAATTTGTATCCTCTGGCGAATATTTACCAAGTTTCGGTTTTGGGGTGAAGGGGAGGGTGGTGTTTAGTACGAACTGCAGAAACAAAGTGAAATTCGTACTATTTGAATAAATAAATAAATAAATAAATCATAGCGCAGAGCAATAAAATATTTTTGTATTGTTGTAGTAACATTCTGTTCAAAGATCAGAACACTAAACCTATGCCAGACAACGCCCAACAAACCACTAGAAAAAACTGGGTTACCACTCCAACTACCTAACGGTAAAGCTGCTGGACAGCAGAGAACATTTACAGCCTATGGCATCGTCAAGGTTTTTAAACATTCCTCTTCGTTTCTCTCATGAGGTAATATATTTATACACAACAATATCCAGCTATAACTAGTTTACATAAACTAAATATAATAGTTCGTATAAAATACAATAAACCAACTCCTGACTATTCGACCATATTTTCACTTGGCATCACGAGACTATCGACTAATTATTTTACAGTTGCTGCAAGATCTGATGTAATGAAATAATTTAGCAATTTCACGAAGAAAAACTAACGGGCACTTACGTCAACACCCTGACGAAGGGCAGATCTGCATGTTTCTGACATTCCAGGGTGTGTCAGGGCGGTGGCTCGTGTACTTTTTACACACTTGCAGAGGGTTTTTCTTATATAAAATGCGAACTTGATACTCGTTTCCCATAAAGTTCCTCGCGTACTCGAAGTCAGCTAATGTCATGTTTTCTCGAATATAAAACCACCTCCACCTCCCATTTTTTCAAGTTTGACGAGGTCTAATACGCGAGTATCACGAAATGCCATGAAATTACATTGTCTTTTCTTTTACATTAATATCAATGGACAGGTATTTTTATTTCCGACATCCCACCTGAAATTCTCTTAGAATCGGCTTACAATAAAAATGTCCAAAAATTAGCATTTTAAAACATTATTACAACGAATAACATACGGAGGGTTTATACGTGAGTAAAGCCTATATTCCAGAAAATGCTGTAATTGTAGGTTGGGCGTTCCGACGACACAATTGATAGCTTTTCACAGAACCTTTTATTTTCTTTATTTAATTGCATTCTGTAATCCTATTTGAATATCTCTTATTAGCTGAATAATAATTAAACTACACAAAACTATACAAGAGCTCATTAGATATAATTTGGCTTTGGCTCATATGTACACTTTATGATTTGCCCTCAACATTAGCAAACGATATTGAAATTTGTTACCAGGCATTCACAGAGAAGCAAGCAGTTTCAGCCTGGGCATTGATCAGCAATCCAGCTTTCGCTTTTGAATCGTGTATATTCATAAGATTTCGGTTTCTTTGAATGTGTGGTGTTCTTTACAAAAAAGCGTATTCTTAAGAATGGACATGAAAAAGTAAATACTACCACAGTAAAGAAAAGAAAGTTTAATTGCAAAAGTATACATTATTTCTGAGACAGTTTATAATGTGGTTACAATTCTGTTAGATAATTTGATAAAAAATATTTACATCAATTAAACGAGTTGCTCCAAAGAATAACTTTTTCTACAAATCCTTGTGTAGTAGATGCTATTTTACACCTTAGGGTCTCAGACCACAAAGCTGAGATCAACGCCATCTTCACTTCCACATCTGCCTGATAAAGATGTGGGGTTAATATTGGAATACTGAAGTATCCAATATTGTTACTTGATTTCGTAGTTTTTATTGGCTCCGATTACGCCCTTGCCTTCATATAAATAATAGTCGAATTCACGATGTTCATGTATGGTGACAAGTGGCATTTTTTCATATTTTGACTTTTTGCTCCTTTTCGTTTCACTTCTTTCTCGCTCAGTGTCAATGTTGTGTCCTTATGAACTTCACTGCTCATACGAAAGAAAGTAACGGTCCAACTCAGCATTTCCTTCAAGTATCCCGCAGAAAAGGACAAAACCAGCATCCGGATGGCGGTCATTGCCCGAACAGCAAGGAATTATAAATGTGTAAATTACACACATAAGTTGCACTTTCGTGTTATATTTTTGTTTCAAAATAGGACTGACGATTGGTAAAAATGTAGACAAGAATCTGTCCTCAAAACAGGAGCAGACTGAAAAATACAAAGTACACATAAATTCACAATTACAATAAGAGATGTGTTAAGATAATCTTCCAAATTACACTTTTCCACAAATTACACAATTACTCTGTACAAAACAAATTTCGAAGGAAGGGGAGAGGAGATGATGTTCTGAGCAGAAAAGAAACAAATTATCCAGGAACGCCCAGAGAAAACAAGGGGCATGTGACAGGAGATCAATGGGTGCCTCTTATTTCCAACTCAAGTTCCCCTTATTTATTTATTATTTCTATTAATAATAATATTAAATTATAAAGAGAATCACATCTCTACTACAGTTAATTTCTTTTCAAAAACGTATTGCAGGAAATTCATTTTGTATACATTTTCGGGCCCCACTTACATGGGGGTTCCGGGGCAAGTTGCCCCACCCTCTGAACGCCCCTGAAATTACCAACTCAAATCCTATTGGAAATCAGCACTTCATTGTTCCAACAGTATATTTCTTAAATCAGCTGATATATCCCTAAGTTTCCCAAGTTGTTTTTTGTGACGAAGGTTGATGATTTTAAAATCAACTACATGTGTTGAAAATAAGAACTATTTTAACTGGTGTATTACGAAACCCCTGGCAGCACGAAATGCATATTATCAGTACTGTTTCTAAACTCTAATGAACAATACATCTCCAGAAAAGGCAACGATTGCAAACAAAATTATAATTTGAATGCGAGTTGGCTCTACACGTATTCGAAAGGAGTTAAGTGCCCTTAACACCATGTTCTTGGCTACACACTCGTGATTCATAGTTTCATTAGAGCATTTAAATATCCTGTGGTGGACATTTTTCTACTTGTGGCCAAATATCGGTAATTCATACGTATAGCCCGCGAAGATTAACTACCTCTCTGATCAATCATTTGGACCATAAATCGACATAACGGTGCAAGAAAACCTTATTTCCTGGCATAACAGAACTTGCCAGGACACTAGATGAGTTGAATGTATCGTTAAAACGTACACGCAGTGCTCGGGGTTTCTTTGATGTTTGGAAGATGAATCTTCTGAAGACCTCATTGACAATGTATTAAAAACGTCTGTGGTTTCCTCGGCAAATTTCTTCTCTTTCTGTACAGAATGAGGCACAATCTAAAAATGAATTGCCGAAACATTTTAGAAGTGGATAATTAGAAATAGTTTAAAAGAAATAAGTATAATTAATTAGGAGAAATTAATTCTCTTCTCGTAAAACCCTCGTAAGTTGACAAATACGTGAACGAATGTAAACAAACATCCTTGGAATCAACGAACAGTGGAAACAATTAACAGAAACAAAACAACATTGCGTTTGACAGCAAAGGCAAAGTTGTAACGATAGGGAGCTTGGGGGATATCCTTTTTTCATACAAGCAAAGTAAACAAACTGAGGAAATGTATGAATGAATTGCATTAATTTTAACCAGAATTAATTTTCAAAGCTGACTTCATTTAGTCATGATGTCATGTTTGACCGAGGAGGAGTTAAGAAGCTTTCGTTAGATTATTGCTCACGCAGGTGCTCACATCGCGTTCACCGCAAGACCCCCAACGCCGAGTAACGGGCCGCGCGTGGGAGCGCCGTCTCAAGACGCGAAGGCTCTTGCGCCAGCGGTACGATGGAGTCGCCTGCTGCTTCGACAGCCACAACACCTCAATAGCTTCGAACACCTAACGCAAGTCGCAATTCCAGACTTCAATTCAAACCTCAACTTCTTGTCCGCTTTGCAATACAATGTCAAGCATCAAACTGTCATGAAACAGGGATCACGAAGCACACTTATGATAATCATTGGCAGATTGATGACAAACAACCCTACGGCAATAACATATCTGGTGGAGATTTTTTCAATTATCTAATCAGAAAGAATTCCATTTTAAATCGGACGCGGAATCAACTGAGACATAAAAGAGGAGTTACCAAAGAAACACTTGATTTCCTCAAATCAAAAGACCTCTGAGGTGTCAAGTAAAAGAGTTTCAGAGCAAAAGAAACAAAACTAAGTAAATCTCACGGGCGATATATATATATATATATATATATGCCAAGGTATTCATAAACACATCAATGATCCACAAGATGAATCTCAATGAACGATGGCACTCTCGCCTCCTCGACATAACTGCCTGGGCGAAAAAGAAAAATAGGACCTCAAACAAATGACCCGCAATGACCTGGAAGAATCCGGCCACAACTGCCGTTACAGAGATCCCGGAGACCGCATATAGATTCGCCTCAAAGCTGTAATTACTAAGATTTTAATTCTTCCTATTCTTCAATAGTCGGTCATCGTGCCAATTTATTAAATTCTAGCGTGACGCTTGCAAGACAACTAAACAAGCAGTGGCGGTAAAGTCAACTTACAGTGTCTGCGGACTCCGAAGCTCGCCGCTGGCGTTGAACACAAAACAGTGTTGCTCTGCAGCCTGCCTTCTTCGTCAAAAAAGACTCCTCGTCCCGCGTCACGTCAAGTGTGTTGCACCTAACAGAGTCACGTTGAAGGGTGTCAACACTTCCCCAACTTTCAAAAATTAAAACTAAAGTTTATAATACAAAGGAATAGTGCCACAAAAAACAGGCAAATGAATATACAGCGTCAGATTTCAAATTGTAACATTCACTAACACTATCCCAGTAGAACGACACAGAATGACACACAAAACCCACGAGAATAAACGCGGAACATGACACGCGGGGAACACGACACAGCGTAACGCTCGGTATCCTCCCCGCAAACTTGAGTTCTCAACTTCGTTGGTTGCATCTGGCAACCCCTTCCCCTCCCCCAATCACGTGACGGGCGCATTGAATGTTGGGAACCCACAGCGCTAAGCTCGTATAAGTGGCCAATCTCACAAGTCCTAGCCGTGTCTAGCCGCTCTTCACAAAGACATAGGTTAAAAGTGGAAATTCACGCCTGTGGATTTGGCATGAGCATATTGTGTCTCAAAAAATCTTTGGAGCAGTTTGCTTGAGATCTCTTTGCGGAGATGTTGCAAAGAAAATCCCCTTGCCAAAGTCATTGCCTCGTGCAATGAAACCCATCCGTCAGTGGAATCCAAATAAAATTTCACAATGACAGCTCAGGATCTTATTTGCCGTTTATTAAATTAACATCGAACATTCCCATGTATCAGTCAATGGTTATTCCCTCAATCATTGTTCTATTATGAATTCTTCTTAAAAGGCATCTACATAAATTAGAATTTATTAACATTAATGCTACTACTACAGTAACGCTGATGCAAAAATCTTTCATCATTTAGACTCTTCGATTCCCTGGTTTGATTTCTTTGATTCTTACGTTTTTCTCATCATATTTTTCTTTACTTTTTTCTTTCAATTTTATTTTGTTACGCTTCCAACATTCTCTTCATATTCTATTCCGAATACCCTTTAAAAGAATAAATATGATCAATGTAATCGCATGACAAATATATCTTCGATTTCATTCTGACTTCTAAGAATTAACAGCAACAACCCCAAAAATTATTTGGAGAAACCAAAACGTGACTATTTAACTTATGCAGTTATTGTTCACTTCACATTAACATAAAGATTTGTTAAATGATAATTACTGTAAACATAATGTACACAAAGCAATAGTCCCAATTTCGTAAAGAAGACAGAATAATGACATTTAGATCACGAAACGTGAAAAAATATTTCAGTAGTTTTGAGATAGAGAATGATAATTTTATTACCAACTTCTCATTTAATCCAATAAATTAAACTTGGAAAATTTAGAGAATCTAACAAAATATGCAGATTCCTATTGATCAAATATATCAATTCATTGTTCAGAAAACATCCAGAAAAATACGTTCAAATTAATATGGTCAAATAGATTTGAGAGGATACTTTGGATGAATAATTAACACATAAAACAATTTATGAAATATAATTTTGTGTTAACTGGAGTGAACCAAATGGAGACTTCACATCACAATCGTCCTTAAAAATCTGTTTGAATTAAAAGTATTGTTTTTGTAGAAATTTGATTTTTATGTACAATAGAAAACTGAACAAGATTACTGTAGATGTTCTAGACACATGTAATTCATGTCAAAACTCAAAAATAGTTTTGTTCTTGTTTGTCAAAAATACACTGAGACCCTAGGAACCATTTAAAATAATATGTTCACTTTAAGTGAGAGGTCTCCCACTGCAGTAACAAAAACAAAAGAAAGGGAAAGGTTGATGAAATTTAAGTTCTGCAAACATTTTTGGATTAATTAGTTAAATTAAATATTTTTGTTCATTAGAAGCATAATCTCCTCTTAACTGTAAAACTTTAAATTTTTAAAAGTTTATTATTTTATTATTAATGCAAACATTAATGTTTTACTCGATAAAAAAGTATCTTATTTTTAATTTTAATAATAATCTTTTTAATAAAAAGAGGTTATCACATGTGATGACAGTTATCCTATGATGTATGCTATTAAAGTATGCAAAAGTATGGTGTATTATACACTAATGTACAATAATTTGATTGTAAACGGCCCTTTTTATTTCCAGGGAAAATTAACACAATGTGTAAATGATTGGTCCAGAACTTACATTCACACTTAATAATGCATGAACTCATGAGCTGAAAATACCTTTGTAAATGTAAATTACCAACTACAACTACAAAATTAACACCTATTTGTTAACTGTTTTACCATTTTAAGATTTAAATTTATTCCCCAGTAATGACTGCAAAGTTCCTAGTATGATAATTTCCTGCATATTCGATGTAATTAACACAAAAATATGCATTTTATGTCCTTTTCCTACCAAAAAAAAAAAACCTGTCCTCAAAATAACATATTGCATTTTTACATTAAAAATACATTTTACATGAAATACGAATTTTATATTGCAACTGTTCAATCCGCATTTCCAAGGAGTTCTGCCTGTATTTAAGGCCATAAAAATTTGTTTTGACCAAAAAACATGTTCCTCGTAGTGAACCTAAAGACACGCTAGACAAATAGGTTTCCCAGGGCTGTAATGGCTCCCAAAACTATTAGCTACCACATTGTTAGCAAGCATTATCATCTTTTATACAAATTAAATATAAAAAAAGCACTGATTTCTTGAACTTAACAAGTTTAATTAATGTCACAGAAAAAATCTATTACAAATTACATATTAATGGTGAAGGATAAAAAACATATTTTCTTTTGATTATATATTTGATTTTGAAAATTAAACATTTAGAGACTAATTTTCAGGTACTTTGGTCTCTAAAAACTAACTCCCATAAAATTCAATCATTCTTGAAATGTGTTGGAGCATGTATATTCAGTACGAATCTCATAAAAATTCAAATAACCAGTGGCAATGTAAGGACAACTGGGGCATGGGACATTAGATTGGTGGAACAACCAAGCAGGGTCTGAATTGGTAATTTTCTTCAGAGAGGGACCTTTGAAGAATGAATATTGAAATGCATACCATCTTCACATAAGCAACACAATTTGAATGAATCCTAATAATGCTGTCAAGAATGTTTTTGTACCCAATTTTTGTCATTTAGATTCCTTCACTTGAACCCTTCAGACTGAGAAAATCTTAAATATGGCACCTAATATTGAATAACTGTATCCGTGATGAAGAGAAATTAATACTTCTCCAAAAGGAGTATTAATTTCTAATCCAACACTATAAGTAGTCCTGTCACCGTGTCCAAGGGTCTCCTTCAGTGGCATGGTCATATTAATATCTGAAGGAGCCAGTGCATGCCCAAGCTACAGGATTCTCTAACAATTCTGAAATATTGAACTCGTGTAATCAAATTGAATTTCAAAATTATGTATCACTTTTTACAGAAAATTAAGTAAAATATTTCCATATATTTATAATCTGGTATAAAGGTTCCATAGCAAAGCTGTATATGCAATAATCTACCCATCTCAGTATCTGGGGGTTTGATAAGCAGAGTGTCCTTTTTGGCATATCAGTAGGTAGGTCCTATTGGTAGATCAGGCCTAAGGCGAGGTCTTGCTGGCCTCCATTCTTATGCTATCACTGCTTTAATGTGTTGATTATTAATGTTTCGTAAATAAAAAAATTTAAGCACAGAAACAAGAGAATCAATATCAATATCTCATGAATTCTAATCTTGTGAATTCACAATTTAGTTTTAGGAGAACTAAATGTTGAAGCTCCAATCCTAAAAAACATTGCAAAATGTTGCATGGTTGCAGCCATTTCTTACTTCTACATTCATAATACTTTTTTTTACCCCAGAGGATTTATTTTAGTATTTTTTGCCAAATGAAATATTTGTAGTAACTTTTCAAAAATATTTTTCATTTATTTCTAAAACCAATGTCACAGTGATATATTAATTAAATTTATAATATTTTCTTCAAATGAAGTTCAGTAAATTCCTGAATCTCTATTTGTTTTCATTTAGCAGTTTTTTGTTTCAGCTTATTGGTCTCATCACTGCCAGCTATTAATAAATACACACATTTCTATATATGGTAGATATTTTTCAACCATTAAAGGAAATATATTAAGAGTAAATATATATAAAGTGGATATATAAGGAATTTAAATTAAATGAATGCCTCTTTTTAAATAACTTAGTACTGTCAAATTAGGGGGTCAATTAGTACATAACCCTATCACTATCATATGTGTAGCCAGGGAAGAGGGCAATTTGTAATATACATTTCAGGATAGTTCCTGAGGTCGCTCTTCAAACTCCTTTATCAAAACCTAAAAGCAACATGGAACTATCTTTTCCAGACTTTCAATTACCTAAGTTCCAGTCAAAAAAATTGTTTACAAATTGAGTGTTCTTTAAACCTCCCTGCCCACTTTGTAACAGAAATTACTCATACTTACAAATGTTCTGAGATGAACATCAGGTTTTTAACCCCCCTCCCTGAGTTAAAACAAAGTTTTCTTTAAAATAAAGACCATTTCACATACATTTTTCATTATATTTTTGTAATATTTATTGTTAGATATTAATTATATACAGCCTAGTCTATAGTCATCAGATTAGGGCGCTATGGCAGGCTTTAACCTTGCATGGATGTAGTGCCAGAGTACATACATATACACATATATACGTACATTAATAATATAATAAATATTACAAACAAACCAAAATTCAATACATATTGTATTAAAAATTTAAATTTTAAATATAAAATAACTTTCATTATAATTTAAAATAAAACAAGTAATATTAAAAAATATTGTGAGAATGTACATTTTTCATCAATCCCTTCCCATCCTTGTTTAGCTCTCGGAGTATATCAAAGATGTGAAAAATCTTGCCATCTAAAAATGGTCATAGGTATTGAATGGCCTCTTATTTTCCACTATTAACAGAAGAGCACTCTTTCTTTCCCTAAAGGTATAACAAAGAAAGGATGAAATAAAAAAACAAAAACAAAAAATGCAGTAAAAATTTTAATATACAAAGTGAAATACTACAAATTATTTTTGTTGTATCTATGTTCCATTATCCTTCTAATATTAGCATTTACATTTGGTAATGGCTCTCCTCTCCTTACTGCAAGCTGCAAATTAAAAGGTAATAGATTACTTTTCCAACAAACTAATAGAAAATTAAAATTTACAATCAAAAGAAGGTTAAAAAAAAAAAAAATAATAAAAAGGAAAGATATAACAACCACAGGAATTAAAAATCAGCAAATTTCAAAATTTGGTTACAATTAAAAAAGTTCATATTTTGTAAACAGCAGAATTATGGGTAATCCATAAAACTAAATCTAACACCTTAGACAACAGCTGCAATATATTGCAACAAGAAATAGGAATGTACACAGATGTCAGAGAATTAGAGTTAGAGTTATAAAAGTTGAAAACGGCAGAGTTTGTTTTCAATTTGAAATTTAAAAGGCCTGTAAATTTGTTTAAAAATAAGTGAATTTATTATTTCAAAATAAAGATATGTCCCCAATATTTATTTCTATAACTGAATCCATTTAAACTATGATATTTATTCAGTGTCTATTCAATAATGTCTGATGTGTGCTGAAATTGAAAGAAAACTATGCAGCTCCTGGCTAAGTGAAAAGTGTCTATGGTTTCATTTGTCACCGCGGAAATAAGGAAAAATCCAGAATCAATGATACAGTTTCAATTCCACATATTTTCATACTGCACATATTGACAGAATTGCATACGCGGTGCATCTCTGCTAATGACACAGTTCATGTTCTATAACTGCAAGCCCCAAAGGAAGAGGCCACCCGCAATTAAACATTCACGTTCTACAACAACAACAACAACAACAACTATTTTGATATTCTAGGTATGTCAAGAACAGTATAGTATAGAAGAATTGTACAGTATAAATACATTATACTATTATATTGCAGTATCTGGGATGATTGTTTTAATTAAATTATTTAATTTGTTGCACTGCTAACAAACGTATTTTATCTGTAGTTCTTGAGTAGTTGCATGCTACTTGGTGGAAAACCATGTTGTGAAAATTTGTTCAGCAGCATTTTTGCTGTTCTAAGGCACTAGTTTGGGTTTAAAGTTACAGTATTAAAGAAATGTTTATTCACTGTCCATAAAGAACTTCAGGCAATGTTTACAAATTGTAACTATCTATTGATTGTCAAGAACTATTCAGTACGTTAAAGCACACCAATTGCATTACGGATACACTGTAATGTGTACAAATAGTGGGCTAAATTCATTGAAATTGTGGTTTAACCAATTAGGATCCAATTTGCTCTCTTACATATTGCAGGGAACAGCATACAATACAAAATGCATTCACTAGTTTTCAATTATCTCATGACTTCATTACAGTGAGAAGAAAAGATTAGAGAATGCATATATTTATGTCAAAAAGAAGGGAAAATTGGCTGATTATTATTTAAAACAAAAGCAAAAGTAATTTACTGGTATGTTGCAGTTTGAATAAATGTGAACATCTAGATCATGGCAAATTTGAAAAATATATTAAGAAATGTGATCAGATTTCCAGGCTATATAAGAAAAGGAATGGAAGATTATAACACCAAGAACCAATACTGTACATAACCTTACATTGCAACTATAATAAAATGTTACCATTGCACAAATGTTTACATTGCAAATTTGGTCTCTTTCCACATTATATTATTTTTTTGGATATGTTTAGATAATTTTTAAAATACAACTAATATTAAAAAGTTAATTTCACCTCAATTCTCTGAACAAGATCAATTTCCAAAGCACCAGAGACAAAATGTGATATGTGGCAGTTTTCAGGACTACCATATCGGCCCGTTCGACCACATCTGTGTATGTAGTCAGCCATATAAATTGGAAAATCATAATTTAAAAGATGCTTCACCTGAAACATTCATTCATAAAAGAAATGTTCAGTAGTCTGTACATAAAAAATTATTATAAATACAACCACATTACAACAATATCATACATACTCTCACTGTGTCAAGACCTCGGGATCCCATATCTGTACTTGACAATACATCAACTTCTCCACTTTGAAATTCTCTAAATTTCCCCAAACGAAAATAATAATTCATATCACCATTCAAATTCGAGCATTTTACTCCATTTTCTTTTAAAAACAATGAAATCCAATCACATGTTGCAGTTTTATTACTGGAAACATAAGAGGAATTGTGCAAAATGTAATAATGATAATAGTAGATGGTTGTTTCTCAAATGTTTGCAAGTCAAATTTCTTAGATGATGGCACTGCTCGGGAAAGTAAGTTATGCATTTCAGAAAAATACAAACTACAATGAAATCCCAGAAAAGGTAAAAAATATAATTCAAACATGTAGGAATTAATACTCTGAACATGAAAATAAGATTATATGCTGAGAGAAATTTTTGAAAAGATCCATATTTCTTTAAAATGGTGTTTCCAAATGGTAGTCAAATGGTTTTATGGTGATTTACACAATTAAGACTCCCAAATGCTTGGATAGTAAGCCACTTAAGAATCCACGAGTGCAGCCAAGGGTAGGAGGTCAGGAACACATTTTTAAAATTTTCTTCTTACATAAAAAAACATGCTACAAACATGTGCATACAACTCGATGCTTTTTGAACTCACACAGAGGATACTCTTTTAAAAAACAGAGGAAGAATATAAAAATGGGGAGGGGGAAAAAGTATATTAATATTATAAGAATATAATATTATAAGAATTAAGTATTTCATTCTTTATATATTAATGATTCCTTTATTTTAAGAAAACAAAAGCTCCATTTTCAATTTCATGTAAATGAGAATTTTGATTGTTAGAAAAAGTCAATTTTAATGTTATTAATTTTTTTATTTATTCACTCTATAAATTTAAAATTTATTGATATTTATTTAATTATTATACTATTTTATTATTTAATGCCATTTGTACTTTATCAATAATTATTGTTATTATCTTACTTATTCCTCTCCCTTCTCAATGAAAATCCTGGCTTCATCTAAGCCACCATTCAGGACAGTAAAGTAATACATTTTTTGAAAGGACCCAATAAAAGAATGAGAGTACATATCAATTACCTAAATAAAAAGGAAAAGCAAAATTGTTTACCTGAAAATTAGGACAGGATCTCTCCTCTGAACACTGGATTTCACAAGATTCAACAATTCAGATGGTTTCTGAGATCGACCAAGCCGAAAGAATTTTTGAGGTACATGTGGTTGGATACAATGTAAATGTTTTGTGGTCACTCTGTGTACTGTGTCTAGCTTTAATCACAAAAAGGAAACAAAAGGAAATAATTGTATATATGATTGTAAAAATGTAATTGAAAAGCAATTATTATATCATTAAACTTACAGGAATTGCTTCTCCCAAAATTTCATTCATACTGGTTGGAATAGTTGCAGATACCAAACTTATCTGCACACAGGGTTTTTGAAATTGCAATTCTGCACCATTTGTGGGAAGGAACTATGGTCAGAAAGATTTTGTTTTGGAAATTATACTAAAAAACCTTACTATTAGTGAAAACTATCTTTAATATATTATGTAAATTGAGACATTTCAAACATGAACATATTTAAAATGTAAAATTAATGTTTATAATTAATAAATATGATCAGGAAAATGTTGTTTACATATTAAAGCTGATATAGTCTTTACAATCTAAGTAAGCAATTACTACAAACTACAAAATTTTCACGAGATGAAATTAAGCAAATTTTAGGTTTTCATACAAAGATACATAGATAAATTACAACCTGGTGACAGCAAATTACAATAATAAAAAATAAAATAAACAGATTTTACAAGAATGTAAAAAATACAAGTCAAAATATAATACAATAAGATAAGTTTGTTATATCCAAATGATCTACGAATTTATATAGAAATAATACATACATGATTAATAACGTCCAATAAAACAATGCATAAATTAACAATATTTTCTGTTCTTAAGGACAGAAATTGTTTCACTCCCTCAAAACAACTTAAACATGTTTCTAGTTTCTGTGTGACAGAAAAGTTACACAGAAATAACTAGGGAGAGGATTTTTATGCCCTAAAAAATCTTGAAATATGCACTTTAATATGCAATTAAAGTAAACAATATTTCATTTACTGTGTAAACCTTTCTTGATATAATTCAGGAGAAGCATGCTCTGAATGAAAAGATATACTTTTATGCAAATATAATATAACACTTCCTTTTCTGGAGAAATAACTGAAGTAAATAGTAAATTTTTTCTTCTTTCATTTTTTGTCTAGTTTAACAAATATTCTATGTTTCTAATCTTTTCTTCTCACTGTAATGAAGTCATGAGATTATTGAAAACTAGTGAATGCATTTTGTATTGTATGCCGTTCCCTGCAATATGAAAGAGAGCAAATTGGACCCCAGTTGGTCCACTCACAATTTTAATGAATTTAGCCTACTATTTGTGGGCTAAATTCTTTAACAAAATATGCAAAATATATTCCTATAATTACACGAATATGCACCAACAGAAAAATTCAACCAAATATGCATCAACATATTAATCAACATAGCATCCTATATTCTAACTAAATGTCAATACATTTCACTTAGCTATGCCCTGATGCAATGGACAAAAAGATGCAAAATAATAGAAATCCACTCCCTAGTAATAACTAATAATAAAAAGTTTTCATTAGTAACAACATTTTATAATTTCATGTTTGCTTTTGGGGGCTCAGGTTTGTTTGACTGATGTAACCTCTGGCATGTACTTTCAATGTTCCTGTATCTGTACTTCAAAAACAACACTGCACGATCGAGTTGGGACCTGAACGCCTGTGACATCTCCTTGTAAATGAAAGAAGTGAAAATAAATTGTAGCACATTAAAACAACTTGTATTCATTTTCTTTGTGTTGTATATTAAAATTTATGATAATTGAAGTTGAATTTTTTTTTTGGCGATGCTGTCTACACCTGACAAGATTGTGGGCAAGTTGTGAGTGAAGGACACTACATATCAGTTTTGTATATTTTCTTTGTGATCTTAGATATTCAACTGATTAAAAATATTTACAAATATTGTAACTATTTAGTCTAACATCTTTTATTTGTTTTTAAAACAAATTAATTATCTGGTTAATACTTTAAGGTATTAGTATAAGTCTCAAAAAATGTTTCAGTACATGTAGAAAAATGTAAATAAATAAAGAGATCAATGTTATGTAACAAAATACTAATACCCCCAATCCTTATGTAACCGCGTAACGCTGCCTCAACCCCTCCCCCTCTTTTGCGTTACGTAATTTATGGACAGCCACTAACGCCCTCCCCGATCAGAGCGAGAAGTACGAATGTACAGAATACATGAGCTTTTAGGTGAATGCTGTGCTCACAATATTGGGCCAAGTCAAAAACTCGTGGTGCAGAGCGAAGTCGCTCCCCTTTCACCAAGGAAGTCCGGCTTCAATTTTCGTCGCTCTCTTGTGAAATTTGTTCCAACGAAACGAGTTTGGCTGCTCTACAAGCGCTAGTCCAGTTCCCTGTGAAGCGTCCATAGCCCTACCCCTACAGTAATTCCTTCTCCTTCTGGCCGCTGGATGGTAACGCATGAGCGCGTGGTAGGAGGCGCGTACGCCGACATTTTTGGCAAAAGCTTGGATTTAATTTAATTGGATTTAATGTCCACGCCTCGAGAATCGTTTCGATTCTTCGTGTTCATGCATGTCCTTCTCTTCCGCCCCCTCCCCTTCGGTGTCCCAGCTAATATTAACGAGGTATTCGTACGGCAACAGCAGGGGCATAAGAAACAAGAAAGCGTGCTACGCAGAAACGTCGAGCATTCCAACTAGCCCTATCTTTTCGGCAAGTTCAGTTAACTAGACTCTCAGTGATTTCCTATACAGGGCCAATATTATTTTTTCTTCTTTATTTTCTTCTTCAAACTGTCCAATCGTCCATAAAGAGTTTTTATTCAAATACTTCTCATAGTACTATCCATTAAAAAACAACATAGCGCACTTTATTGTCACTAAAAACAAGCAACGTATTTTGAAACAGTTTAATAAATCAATTTCTTAGGTGTTTACACGTCAAAAAGATCAAACCAAAAAGGTACATACCGAAAATCGACGTAGCAGGTATACAAGTTTTGAATTGAAACTATCATCTAAAAGTGTATCAGCTTCATCCAGAACAACGTGTTTAACATAAGAAATGTCATATATGCCTGATGAATAAAAGAAAGCAAAACATTAGAAATTATACCTACATTGTGATATTTTAACAAGTTAATGTTCTTACCAGTAGTTATCAATTTACTCAGAGCTCCTATACTAGCAACCAATATATCGATTTCTTTGAATGTTGGAGAAAGTATCATACGCTTCGTCTTACCACCGGTCACAACTTCGACATTGATTCCAAGACATTCCGAAAACAATTTTGCATTTTCCTGTAAGCAGAAATAAAATATTATTAAAAAAAAACATTAATTCCTTGTATGACTTGTTTACAAATAAGTAAGTGAAAATTAAAACCATAATTTTAACATAAATATTTAATATGAGTTTTAACAAAACTTGGATTCAAGTTTCACGATTCTGATAACTCATAAAAAACTTACTCCTATCTGATCGGCAAGTTCACGAGATGGCGTAATGACAATTGCATACGGAGAATTCATTTTCTGGCGAGGTGAAGTACTTTGATAGGTACAGATCTGTTTTAGAAGAGGCAAGAGGTAAGCAAAAGTCTTCCCAGAGCCAGTTTCTGCAGCCAATAAAGTATTATGGCCTTTCAAAATATGTTTAATTCCATCTACCTAAAAAAATAAAAAAATGAAAATACAGTGTAATACCAAATTAATTGATTTCGCGCTTCCAAATGTATATGAGAATGAAATACACATTTCCTGATCTTAAATCATTGTACAATATGCACAGTGCACACATCATAAATGAAACAGTAAAAATTAGTGGTGCCTAACAACATATTTTCTCGTATTATTCGTAACGGTTACGTAAAATAATACTAATTGAAAGCGAAAAAGTGTTCCCAACCAGCTAACATGTTTGCACAGACTAAGAGGATATTATAAAAACATATTTTATAAAAAAATCTCTTTATTAATGTATGAGAACGTCCAGAAAAATTAAACGTTTCGAAAATTCAGAGGCCGTTGTTAGTTCTACCAATTTCGCGATTAGTTGAGGCAGAGATTATCTTTTAAAGAACAGTCCAAACTAAAAGTTTTCAAGCTTAGTTCGCTTGAACAAAAGGAAGAAGCCTCGATTACATCAGTAACAAATCCAACAGCTTGAGTTGTTCATCTGAAGTGCCTGTGATTATTTTTTTTTCCATTTTCCATTTTTTTTGTTTTGTTTTGGTTTTTACGGCATTTTTAAAGCATTTAAAAGCATTTTATTGATCATTTTGGCAATGTTTTAGGTAATCAAAATCCACCCCTAGTGATTAGCTATTGTTTTCCACGTTTTACCTGCAATGAAAATAAACTACAATGGACTTAAACCGGCAATAAATGGTTACGCACAAACCAATTGCATGTACTGTTTGGATATGCTGTATTACGTTTGACTGTCTAACATGAGAATAAACATATTTTTGCAACAGTAGAATTCTCTTATTGTAATGCACAAAATGCGTTTCTCTAAAGGAATCTTATTTGAATTGTATATTGGTATTAATTAAGATCTGAAATATAAAATTAAGTAAAAGCATCACAGTTGACAACTACTTCCTTTATGTTTTTCGTGGCATAAAAACATAAAACAATATGTCATTCATAATAAAAATTCTGAATAACACGAGAGTCATTTCAGATGTCATGGCAACTATTTTTTAATCAGTCAATAAACACATTTTTATTTCCTGAAAGGAAATAAAAATCAGGGTGTACGATGCTAAGTCGCTGGAATGTTCTTCGCAATGCTGATACTAAATTGGGATCCAGCTACAAGGTGCTATGGGTAAAGGATATTGAAAGATGCGTAGAGAAAACAGTTTTATTCGTATTCCATATGCACAAAACACTACATTACGTGTAATCTTCGTACTCTTAAGAGCTAACAACCTTCTAAATAAACTCCCAAGGCGTCCACACATCCTTGTCAACGATGAGGAGGGCGCAGAATCCCATCAGCTGTGAGGGATGCGTCGATGCGTCGGTGCGCCGTCAGAATGTCCTCCCAGATTGCAAACAGCTTCCCACACAGACGCGTTCTAATTTTTGGAACGAGATCAAAGTCGCACGGGCTGAAATGAGGGGAGTGCGGAGGGTGTTCCGAGATCTCCCACGCCCACCGCCGCACAAGGTTGTGGCCTCAGGCTGCAGGGTGGCGTGTTGCACATCACGGAGGAGCATGGCCTTGTTGAGAAGCCCTGGAGATGAGCGACGCAGTGTGCAGCAGGAATGATCTATGTGGTAGTGGCAGTGACAATTTCCTCTTACCAACAAGATGACACACAATGATGATGATGATTAAGGTTTAAGGGCACTTCAACAGCTAAGAGCATTACGCACTGTAGCAGTGCCAGACTAAAACATTTTTAATGCAAGATAGGATGTAAGTAAAACTGAAAATAAACGCGTTCAATTTTAAAAAAGGGGTTGGCACAAACGAGCCAGATAAACACTCTAAAATCTTTAATTATAACCAAATAATTGCCATAATCCTCTTCTCTGAGATGTAAATGTCAGACTCTCGTAAGGAGCTAAGAAGCTTGCAGAGAGAAGATTCGTCATTTCCAAGTAGCTGTGCTAGAGAGCTAGCAAGGTGAAGCATTCAGCGGCTATCTCTTACCTTAGACCAGTGCAGGAGAACATGCTTCACGGTAAAATCCGTCTCGGAACTATCGCAAGTAGGGGGTTGGTCTCCGCGGAGATGTCCGTGGGAGAAATGACAGTGACCGATCCGAAGGCGTGCCAGAAGTATCTCCTCCCATCTTCACCCACGAGATGACGACCAAGGCCTTTTCAAACCTTGATTCTCGTGTGTTTAAAATGTGAGTTTTGCCACCCTGCCATGCACTAAGTAAACGTTTGATAAACAGCTGGGTATCGCTAGTTGGAACTGTGAGGATGTTTACCTCAGTTTCCTTTGTGGCGAACTTTGCTGTCTGGCCAGCAAATTTGTTCCCTATTATCCCAATGTGACCAGGGATTTAAAAAAAATTATAACGACGAACTAGTTAATTATGGATTTGGTGTTGGATGATTATTGTCAGAGGGTCACAAGAAGAGAAGCAGGAGACAGATTCGAGCGAGCTTTTTGAATCACTGCAGATCACAGCTTCTTTTAATGTCATCAATTCAGCGAACCCAAGTGCCTCCAAGAGCGCATATTTTTCTGCAGTATAAGCGCTGCACGAAGAGTCTAGTCGAAGACTCCGCATGGCACTGCGACAGTAGAAGATACACCCTACATTATTATTCTGGGAGGAACCATCAGTGTATATGCAGTTATAGCCGGGATACATGGATTCCGTCTCTTGGAATTCCGGCAGAAATGTACTGGGGGAGTTGAGGATTAAGGGAAGTGTGATAATCTCAGGTCTATTTTAGGTCGAAGAAGCTTCCAAAAGGAGCAAATGAAAGGATCGACGTCACCACAAAGCTCAACAGCCCAATAATTACCGACAACATGATAACATTAATGACAAAGACCTAGACAAATTGGGCACTAATCGAAGAGTATATTACGAACATTATGACTAAAAAAGAATATCAAAGAGATAACAGACACAATAATGTAAATTAATGACACTGGGTAGCCAGCTTGACTCCACCCCGAAGTAATGCGAAAGCGGTTCCGGGGTGGAACAGTCAAGGACCATAAAGGTTTTGTGGATTTAGTGGGTAAAAATCTCACACTACTGAGGAGGGCAGTCCCTCCAAGGTGTCTCTCGAAGATTTCCACAGTTCCCCTCGTAAAAAGGTAGTAGTAGTAGTAGTGGTAGTGGTGGTGGTGGTGGTGGTGGTGGTGGTGGTGGTGGTGGTAGTGGTGGTAGTGGTCGTAGTCGTGGTAGTCGCAGTCGCAATCGTCGCAGTCGTAGTAGTAGTAGTAGTAGTAGTAGTAGTAGTAGTAGTAGTAGTAGTAGTAGTAGTAGTAGTAGTAGTAGTAGTAGTAGTGTTAATTTGATACGAGTTTCCGCTAAATGACATGTGTCAACATTTCAAATTTAGAAAAGTAAATGGCTCAAGTTATCAATTGTAATAATGGTTATCATTTCCACCACGAAATTCCAAAATTCCAATCCATAGCATGTGCATGGAAAGGATAAATGGTAATAAGTGTGTGTGTGTGAGCCCGATGGTGATTTCGTGGTAAACCGAAGATGGTACGCGAGACACCATTACAAAGTACATCATATTTACAAGCGCAGTGTATGGGGGTTTCCATGGAACATACTTTCTCATATTCTTTGTAGCTTTTGTCGTTTTCAAAAATCAAGAGTTCAACAACAATGGTAACTGAGCCATTTTAAGCGGCCTATGCTCTACCCACGGGAAAATTAAATAATAAAATGTGGAACCTTTTAAATATTTGTACACATTTCTTTTATTTCTAGCAAAAATTACTCGGAAACTACAAGTTTAAAAAATAAATTGTTAATGAACTTACTTAAAGATCTAATTTGGTGGATTTTCGACATTAGCATTGTATCTCCTTAGGTCAAATTCAGCCGCTGTCTAAAAGAAAATTCTAGCGTCTGATTGCTCTGTCCGGTAGTTTTCCGTGATTTTTTTCAGATCAATACCGGGTGAAGGCCGGAGTAGTACCCTAATAAACGGGCCACGGACCGCGCGCGATATTCTCTTCCTCTTTCTTGTCCTATCCTCTCCCCTTAGACATATTTGAGATGTGTAGTACATAACCTTTAGTAAATAGTTTATGTAGATTGATGTCCTCGGGCACGTCAACTGCAGTGGTCATTAGTCTCGTTAGTACAGTGAATGTTATATCGCGGGAGGTGGCGGTGTTCCTTCAACGCTGGTTGGCGTTTCGACTCTAACCTCGTAGGCTTGCGGACGAATTCCCCCTCCAGGTATCCCCCAGCGGAGTATCGCCCCAGCCGGGACAAGCTCTAGGTCTCCCTATATATGCGGTGGTATAGTGCATGTGATGCAAAGGACGAGGACAGGAGAAAGAAGAGGAGGGAAAGAGTGCGCGCGGTCCATGCCCCATTTGTTAGCTTACTGCTCCGGCATTCGCCTGGTGTTGAATAAAAACACGGAAAAGAGCAGCCGGTAGCTAGAGTTCATTCGGACAGCTCCTGAATTCGACCTAGCAATCAAGCTAGTGTCGAAAATCTTGCCCCCTTAGGGACTCAAACTCTAGGATGTCCCGCACACACGTACTGCAGATACATCAATTGATGCCCTGAGCCACCTAAGCCGGCCTTGGATGTGAACAAGTACGGTGCTCGACAAACAAATTCACACCACTAGTTTGGAGTAAGGAGTTTAGAACTACAACAAAAATCCAGCTGTTTAAGTCATTGACAGAAAGCAAAATAACATATGGCTCTGGAATTGGGGTACTTAACCAAGCTGTGAGAAAGAGAATTAATAGTGTTGAAAACAGTTTTTGGAGATGCTGTGGCGTCACACCGCTTGATCATGTAAAAACAGAGACGATAAAAAGGCGATTAAATATAGAAGAATTGAAAATAAAAGATTGTTAGGGTACGGCCACTTACAAAGGTTGGCTTCAGAAAGACTCCACAAAAGGACACGACGGAAGAAAAGAGGTCGAAGAGAGAGCAATGGAAGGATGGTGTAACATTAGGAAAGGAAAGAAAAGATATGTTACACGACACTTTGTATGGCAAAACAATGCGGCGCCTGGGATGCGATAAACGGTTGTAAACATTGCCACAACCTATTATTATTATTATTATTATTATTATTATTATTATTATTACGAATTGGCCACTTCTGACCATGCTACACGATTATCGTAACTATTAGGACCAGCTTTTCAGCTGTATCCCTCGGTAAGACAAGGCTCTTACGCCTTAAATTGTGAATTGAGGTGATAGGAAGATGATGAAAAGTGAAAGGACAAACACAAATATGACTATGCCTACGCAGGACTCGAACCCACTGCTTCCTCGGCGTAGACGACGGCTGTCCTGGCTTTATCATAAAGACAAATAGGTTAAACATTACTAAATATTTATCAACGTCTTTTTGTTAGGAATTTACATCTACCCCATGTCCATAAACATTGGATCTATTCAAGATTTTGATAAGACCACAGTCTTGTGCATTATCTTATAAACATTCACATTAATAATCAGATCTTTCAAACAGTGTTTTCGGAATTTCTGCGGTGATAATAGGGATGATTCTCACATGGTCCATATGTCACTCTCTTGATACTTTCAACCAGCAGATCATATTTTGCGATCTTCTCGATATTGTTCTCTTGAAGGTGTTTTCGTATTTGACATGACTATGTCGATCGGATAGGCTTTCCTTTTCGTCTTGTCTACTACAACCAAATCAGAACGGTTGTGAGGGGCTGTCAATTTTGTGAGAATTGTTCTGTCCCAAAAAAGTCGGCATTCATCACTTTCGAGAACATTGTTAGGTACGCATTTATAGTAGGGTACCTTGCATTCTATAAGCTGCGGTTGGTAAGCAATATCTTGATGCAGTATCTTTCCAACTACATCATGGCGATGCTTGTAATCAATTCCTGAAAAATGTGTGCATCCAGATGTAATATGGTGGATGTTTTCCTTGCCTGGCATCCATATCGACATGTCATCATGTACCTCAGGATCTCTTGCTATTGCTTTTAGATAACTTCTGGTGGGTATGACTTAGTCTTGTATTGCCAGTATAGTGACTCCCGTCTCTGGGAACATGTGACCTCCCAGTAGATACAGTCCGACACATTCTGTTTAGTTATTTCCGTTGTGTTCTTGATGACTTAACTACAACAATGTGAATCCATCTGTTAAACAGACGGCGCGATGTAGTTTAGATGTTTCTGCTTTCTTGTGATAACATTCTCGTAGAGATTGTGTGTGTTGGAACTGATGGCTGCCTATGTCCACAACACCTCGTCCCTGAAAATGTCGTGGCAACGTTATTCATTCAACTGCCGATTGTGGATGACGCGTTCTTTAGTCATCAATGTGCGCAGGTTTCTTTCGAGGCCTTCGATTTCTGTTATACTCTATTGAGTGATGTCTTCAGAACTTGTCTGATTCTTCCTCTACACTGTTGACAGTTCTTCTTTAAGCATTGCCTGATCTAGACACCTAAGTACTTGTCTCATCTGCAAGCATTGCTCTTATAAGCGGTCTATTTTCCAACTGCAATCCAAGATCTTGAATTTTACCTCTTACTATTTTACTTATCCGACATTTGTCCATTCCCAATTTCATACATACATCCCTTGAGCATGTTTCAACAATTCGTAGGAGGAGTTCTACTAGCACATTTGTAGCAGTATATAACTACCAGTCACCTATGTACGATATATGGTTTAATCGATATGCAGCTTGTGTCCCGTTCTTGATGGCATAGCTGTATCGAGTAGAATTCGGGATATTGGATAGCGGGCTCATTGCCAAGACAAACCAAGCGGACTTGCCGAGTCACCTTGAAGTATACCTGATCTTGAATAGCAATCTCATCCGTTTCAATAGTTTCCTTTGGAGTGTTCAGAGTCATCCTTGTGCACCACGTTGACATAACATGAGACAGAAAGTTGACGATTATGTGTCAATTTTGTATATTTTTAGGACCTGCGTTAGCCAGCTGTGTGGTACTGAGTCAAACGCATTCTTATAACCAATGTAAGCCGTACATATATTTCGATGGTTCGCATATGCTTGGCCACACACCTGAGTCAACTATTAACTGTTCTTTACAGCTCTTTGATTCTTTTCTGCAGCCTTTTTGCAGATGGACAATCATGTTATTTTGGTCGCAATGACTAAACAATGTTCTTAGCTACACATGTTATAATTTTGTATAGCGTAGGCAGACAGGTTATTGGTTGATATTTTGCCGAGTCCTTGTATTCAATATGTCTTTAGGTAACAAGTGATACCATGAGTGAGAAAACCAGGCATTTTTATTGGTTTAGCAATAACATCGTTAATGAGTTGACTCACTTTTTCTTGTATGCATGTCAATCTCTTATACCAGAATTTTAAAATCCTATCCGGTCCTGGAAAAATTCATACATTTTCCAATAGTATCCCTAATATCAACGGCTGTGAATGACATTTTCCATCTCTGGTAGTTGCTGACTTCTGTTGCTCTCCTTCCACCCTGTTTGCCTCTGAATTGTCGTTCTTGGCGTCTGAGAGCTGTCCCTTCCAAATGTCCTGAATTCTTTGTAAGGTTGGGTACCTGGAGACAGTTGAGCCTTTTGTTTGTCTCATTGTTCGGTAAAAGATTTTTTCAGATTTAAACAAGGAATTATCGGTTTTACGTTTGTTACACAGTTTGTATCGTCTCAGGCGGGACGAAAATACCGATTGTTTGCGTTTCATTGTATCAAGGCACTTACAGAGCGAGATGCGTCCTCCTCACGTTATCTTTTTCACTTGTTTTGTCAATTTTCTAGTTCTTACCCCTTTTACATACTTCACCCATTGAGCAATATCCTGCCTCAAGTATTTCATTTTATTATTCAGACCTCTTTCCCTCTTCAGTATGAAACTCGTGTGGTTTCCTTGATGTCCATCGTTCACAATTAAAGTCTATTCCAACAGCTCTCATGATCGTCACTACACCACAGTATACAATCAAGTGAAGATGCTCAATACTATGACAATTGCTAATGTATGCAGTGAGGTTCTTAGTGTTCAAGTCAATTATTTTCGCCAGTTTTTGGAGGTATTGACTTCTGGTATCTTTGGACGGCTGATTGGATTTATATCCTCAAATTCTGTAATAGCAGTGCTCATTAATGTGTCGAGATTGTCTTGTTCGATATTCTACCTTTCGGCAAGCGATCTCTTTACCTACTGCCTCCACAAACAGGTGGACTCTTCTCTGTTTGTTTCATCATCTGCAGCTCGGCTTTCTGGCAGCGTCATCAAATCCTCTTCAAGAGTACTGATTACGTCTTCCCTGATTGCATCAATTCTAACTGTTGGTATCAAGTTGTTTGATACACTAATCGCAGCACTAGCACTCTCAGGAAACAAATTGTCGACAAGGACAAAACTTTGGCTCTGCAAGTTGAGGAACAACCTTTTTTTGCTAAGCTTACAAGCACATTTAAAAAATTATTATCAGACACCACTCTCACACCTCTCTCTTCCGAAGCGGCACAGTAGACGGTGTACCGGACCCAGGCCATTACCCTCCTCCGGAGGCAGGTAATTAAGCCCCTTGGCTCGCCCTAGCCTGCGTGGTCATTTTGTGGCTTTCATACAGCAGGTAAGAAATGGGTCAACATACATATTAATGTTTTCTGTTTCACATATTCAAAATTCCATTTCATTCACTTTCTTGTAATATTAAATGATTTAACTCCCCCTTCTTTCTTTCAGTTTTTAAAATGTTAATTCTCTTTTCTAAAGTTTTAAATGATTAGTAATCTCTTAATTCTAAAGTTGTGGTTTTTTTATTCAAGTTTTAATGTTCTTTTTCTTGTACTAGAAAACTAATGATGTGGCTAAGGCATTGAAAGCTGCTATTGTAATAAACAATATTGTTGGCAACGACGACTCATAATTATTTCATAGCATTTATTTGCCAAACATAAGCAGTTATTCAGTACGACTATTCTATCAGTGGCAAAAAAATACTCTTCCCTATTTAGTTCTTTTAAAAAGTTTTATAATGTCCAATGGTAGAAAATTAGTGTTAATTTTTTTGTATGGAATGGTATATTGCACTTCAAGCAAAAACCAACATCACATTTCATGTACATTGACACAATGACACTTTTGCATTCAGCTACTTTCCCAAGTAGATGATCAGGTCATTCGTAGAGAATGTTGTCCAAAACTTTCATTGATCTCTTCTACGACAGAGCTGTTGGACCCTCAAATTTGACAGCAGTTTTATCCCTTTCAAGGTATGTGATGGCAGTCTCTTCTGAATTTTAATTTAGTAATTTTCCTTCCTGTCTTCTTGTAAATCTGTCAAGCATCTTTATCACTGCATGTGTTTTCTACATCAATATTGTCTAGTACCATTTCTTACCTCTGATAGATATATGATACTGATTTGTATCTTGATCCATTAGATTGGTACTGCCAATATATCCATTGTTTATACTAATAATTGCCGGATGAGGGACATTTATGATATTCTCTTTTGATGAATATCTCTTTTTGGCTTGACTGAAGATTCTCCGAATTGGTGCAATTACAACCACAGTTTTGTCCACCTATTTCCCAAACATTCCATAAGACAAAACTCCCTCAGTATCACTCACCAATTATTGCCCATCAAATTATCCAACAGACCTCTTGTGTTCTTATCACCACTGTCTTCTATCAGTTGGCTCATTTGCAGGCAGTGGTGCAATGAAAATATCCTCTACTTGTATGTTATCATCATCACCATTGATGCCTTAAATATCTTCTTGAAGCTACTGAACTAATTCTGTAATAATAGTCAGTTCATCTCTAAAACAGTCAGTATATGATAAATGTGGAGAGATGTGAAAAGCACTGGAGAAGAACGAGTGCGGCATATACTTCACACTGAGCTTTCAAGCCTCCACAGCTTCCCTTAATAATAATTAAATCAATTAATGATTTTCATTACTTTTAGATCTATCTGAGATAGATATAGCATTGAGATAAATTGAATTCATGCCAACATAGGCTATGAATTCAATTTATCAGTGATCAGAATCCATCAGAAAAAATAAAATTTTTGAATTGCAGGAAAAAGTACAATTAAATACACCTTTTTTTGACATCATCACACAATAAACTGATGAACCAGACCCCTCTGCAAAAAGAACACACTTGAACGAAAATGAGAATCGACCTGCAACCAAGGGAAATAAGTAATATCATAACTTGTTTGCTGGGACGTATATGTCACACTCATCCTTGGAGGGTTAACATTATGCAATTTAACAGAAACGTATGTAAAAATCTTACAATTAGATACAGTTGTGAAAATGTAAACGAATGTATGTAATTATAAGCATTTATAAAATAATTGTTAAAATGTTGATTATATGTATAATAATATATATAATTCATGAGCACAACAAAAAAATCAGGTGTTGAGATAAAGGTTTTGAAGTTTTCGCCTTGTACTGAAATGCATTATTCTCCCATTCACACTTCTGCCATTTGTAGATGGAATACTGTACTGTAAGATATGCTGCTGTTTCTGCTGAAAGGTAGACCAATCTGCAATTCTGGGGAGTGCATTACCTCAAAATATGTATTTTTTGAGTTCTGCCACTATTGCAACCCACAAGCATTTATTACACAATTATATGTAGTGTTATTGTAATACCACAATGAAATATATATTTTTGTAAAAAAATATTATAATATTAGTAATATTATTTTAGATATATTTATGCATAATGTAATGGAAAAGACAATAAAATACAGGCTTATTTGTAATAAATATAACCAAACAATTAAATACTATATTTAATTTAGTTCAAAATAATGTAATATCAGTATAAGAATTATTGTAAAATAACATACAGCTGGAGGAAATTGACTTGTCATACATTGAAGCAATTGTCAACAAAGTAAATATTATTATTGTTGTTATAATTAATATCTACAATTTTCAGACAAAAAATGGCACTTTTGTCTGCATACCAATATTATCTATACACTACATAGTACAGAGATGTAAACCACAGAAATGACACTTTTTAATCTTAATTGATCTACCAAGGTTCATATTTTCTTAAAAGCTTCCTTAACAAAACTTTTGGGGAATTCCACAATGATATCCCTAGGATGGAAGCCTCATAGAGTATGCATAAGCCGTTTGCCTCTTGGCTTTTGAAAGGGTTGTCAGATTGGTAAAGTTTTCCAAACCATTTTCACGTTGATGACTTTTGTGAATTCAGTGTTTGACAACTATATTCAATCCTGCTGATGTTCATCCAGGAAGGGTCACATGGGAGAATTTGGACCATAATACTTCAAGTAAGTACTGTTTGAGAATATTGTATTGTAAGTTAGAGTACCTTTCACTAATCTTCTATCTACAAAATCCATAACTCGTTAAGTGATTCTAGGCTGTATGTCAATTCTTAGGCATCTATTTTATCTCGCGAGTGTTGCAAAGCTCTCATATGCCCTCATATATTAGACTCACATCGACAAGCGGAGTCATCCAGCACATAGCCCATGGAGACCTTCCATTTCCTGCGGCGCAATCGAAGTACGCACGTAACAGGAAAGAGAAATTCCAAGAGAAACATAACAGTACAAGATATGAAATTTGTCTAAGAAATTTGAACTGCAAAGCATCCTATGAAAGTGAAATGTACACGAAAACAATAGAGCACAAATCACATTTTATTGTAAAGAGTGTGTGTAAAAACGAAGTCATGATCATGATATCAAGACGTGTCATTGCCTGTCAGTAAGTGTTAATTTTTTGAAATTTAATTTATTTGTCATGTAGGTGGTGTCATGAGTGTAGTAATGTGTGGCAACCGTGCATCGAACAGTCAGAGTCGCTTATACACTGCTGGTACTGTAGTAATGTTCTATAACAAGATGCAACCTTTCCCGGGTTACATTCTGTCTCTAGAAAATACAAGATGTATCTATGAATAACAATACCACAAGCTTACAGGTGCCTTCAAAAGTAATTTGATTCTTCTATATAAAATACTACTACTACTACTAATAATATAAACCAACATATAAAAGTAAAATGAAAGTTCTCACAACTAATCAGAAAACACATGACATGCAAAAAATTTAACAAAATATGCTCTAGTTTACAAGTGATCCTTAAGAAAGTCATTTATAGACCACGTATAAAACTATCATACATAGACAGTGAATTAAGTCACTTTCAATTCTGTATGTAGAAATACTAAAAAGGGGATTCTCCGGTAATATATCATTGTGTCATTTTCATTATTAAATAATAAAACTTATTTCTGTCAAATCATAAATTTATTCTATTAATCCTGCTCTACATGAAGAGAATGTGAACTTCATACAAATAACTAGAGACCGGACATTGAGGGGCAAAATATTAGCAATTTAGGTGATAAAATAGGTACAAAAAACATTAAAAATAGATGCCTGTTTACCTACAAAAAAATAAAAATTGGTGCATATTACATGATTTTATACCATAAGATGACCAATCCCTGTGAAATGTTGAGAGAAAAATGTTTTGTGCCTAATATCGATTTTTTCCGCATTTTTTAAATAGTTGCCAATGGATCACTGGTGATTTGATGATGGTTTCAAAATTTATTTTTCCCATGTTTTCCTTGTTGCAAATGTTGCCAAATGCATGGGGTCATTTTTTCATACACTTCTATTTTACAGCGACAACCATCATGGCTGTTATTGTCCGATATACAGAACCATCCAATAAAATGCCATCTTCTGCATACTGCTTACCTATTTCTCTCATTTTATTCACATTCAATAACAACCAAATACAAGGCCTACAATGCACGTAGACAAACTTTTTCAAGACATCTTTCCGGTAATTTATCAACAACAATGTACACTACCCCTAGTGCAAACATCTGGGGGAATGCAAGAGGGTGATAGGCTAACAGTTTTTTTGAAATATCTTTGAGTTTCTGGTCATTGGTAGTAAATGCAATCAAGGTCTTAGTTGAAGTAGTAGTTGAGAAAACACCAGATTTGCCAACAGAAGTTCACAAATGTTAGTTGTAAAATAGCAACATACTACATATATCAGAACTCAACTGTGTTCCTTTCGAAACACATACAGCATCAGCAAGATATCAGGTAAAAGAAGTTCTTTGTCTTAACAATGAACGACAATGGGTAATAACTGGTAATGAACAACAATAGGTCTCCTTAACTTTTGTTCTTCTGAGATTAAAAATAAAGGCAGGTTATTTTGGAGCAAAATGAAGCAAACGAAAGCCCATGATTTGCACAAACATTGTTTTAACTTTAAACAGTGTTTATTCATATAATGTGCACATTCAAAATAATGTAGGTATTTTTGTAGGTAAAAATAAGGAAATAGGAAAATAGAGACAGACGGTATATTTAGGCACAAGGGAAAGTTCGGAAACGCTTTCATTTAGGTTACATAACATGTTAAAAATAATAAATCAGGGTTCCCAATATGATTTGTCTGTAAAAATCCGGCCGTTACAAATAACATTCAATTTAATACAGTGTATTCTTCATTTAAAAAATTAATGTTTTGGTAACAGATTCAAGTCATATCTTAAAGAACAATAAATACATTATTTAGAAGGGCCCTCAATATTCAGGCACAAAACTAATTGAAAAGCAATTTTGGAATGAGCATTTAATTTCAAATCGTATACATACCTGTATAGGAGAAGGTTGATTAATTTCCATTTCCTCCAGTACTTTAATTGCTTCATCTGGAACACCAAGAGACTGAAATGAAGTGTCTGTACTGGTTTCCCGTGTTTGTACCTGTTCATTAAAACAAAAAATTAAATTACAAATGGAAATACAAAGTTCAAAAACAAACCACATCCTAAATGAATTTCTTACTTCACCATAATTTTTTATTTCAAAGAAATCTCCTTTTGACTTTCGGTGAAGCCATCCCTTGGAAGCCAGAGGAACAACAGCAAATTTACCATAAGATTGTCCCTTGTAATGATTTAAGTCTTCATTTTTACAGCTAATAATAGGATCCTACAATCATGAACATCAATTAGTATCAAGAAATAAAATTAGAACTTTATTTTGTTTTAAAAAATTTACCTGCTTTTGCACATTTCTCTCTTCCTGGAATAATTTCCTCCTCTCTTTCCTGGAAACCACAAAATCTGGTTTTCTGGCAACCTACAAAATATACTGAATGCTAAAAAGAAACATTCTCCAGCTGCAATTCTTGAAAATAAAATAATTGAAAATTCACTAACAGAAAATAGTCTAGATGATAGTACGTGGCTCTGCCCAATTCTCAAACACCAAAGGCCTTTCATGATTTATGGTGTATAAATATTGCCAGATAGCAATCAGAAATAAATACTCAAAATTACATACACTGCTTTACAGAACTATGTAGTTTCTGTACGGTTTTCACTTCTTTGAAATCTAAAAACACAGATTACAAAATTATTAATGCAGTTATTTTCCATTTGAGCACATTAGGGAATTATAAACAAACCATAGCTATCTGCACACTTAGGTATGAAGAAGCATAAGCATTCGGAATGCACGAATTCAGCGTTTGATTATCATACAAAACACCAAAATTGAATAGCGCATTAACAGTCTTCCACTGTTCCTCCCGGCAATCGCAATAAGCAACTGTGCGGCGTAACAATCGTATTATGTTTCTGCAGTTCAACGTTAGTAAATCTGTGAACTGTGTACTGAAATATAGATACACTTTCATACGAAGAAATTGCATCCATGCAATGTTGCTACAATTTGTGCTTTGGGAAGAATAAATTAGTGGATGAAATTCATTTCAACAATTCCAAAGTTGGCTAAAGCTGTCAAAGACGTCAGATGTGAGACTGATTGTTTACAACCGGGTGCCGGTTGCTAAAGTTTAGGAAGGTTTTGGTAGGTCGAAATCTGTAAATACATTCCGTAGATAATTTGAGAATTACAGTAGTGCGATATTCAGCGTTCCAGAGTGGCAAATTTTTGTGCTAATAAATGTCATAATTTACATTTAGGCGCAAGTGATTCATTGAAAGCAGGATAACGAAAAACCCGCAAACACCATACAATGTGTACTGGCATTGCTGTCGCCAATTAGATTGACAGTGTAATAGCCATTTAAGATACACTGTCTTGTTAAATCAATTATCATATCATGAAAGATAGTGATCCCTTATGTTGTTGTGAATACTTCAATAACAAGAATGAAAGAAGCCATATGTTGGGATGTTGTTGCAATTGTGAAGAACTTGACCTTTGTTGTGACAGGTGTGTTCTAACACTAGGGTAGACACATTTTATGTTGCACATGAGCTCTATTGTCATATGTCTTACTCTATCTCGAGTGGTATTATGAGATTAAATTTTTTCAGGCTTGTTACTTGTAACCGTGTTTCTTGTGAACATCTTAGCAAGATTATGGGCTCAATACATGATCGTTTTCGAATACCCTGGAGAGGAGGAGCCAAACAAATTTCTTTTGATTCAATATTGCCAATACTAGTGCAGCCAGTCCTGATGTACTTGGCAGCATTAAATGTGTGGTTTACAATCATAATATTTTTTATCACTTCAATTTTTTTGTGGTATATGTTGTATGTTTTTGTTTGTAAGAGTCCAAGAACAAAATTCTTCTTTATGTGGACGATTGTGTCAGTATTTTTGTTAGTGTTGGTGTTTGAAGTGTACGTGGTCCCTCTGTTGGAGATTCTTCCTGAAGAAAATATTGCATTTGTAATCATTGCATTGTTATCATTATTCTTCATCTATAAGACATGGACACGCTCAAAGTTAAATAAAGTAAATCATAGTGACAGTCGTGATGATTTGTATGGAAATAGAAATAAAGCTACAGAGACTGTGTGCTCTGTCTGTAGGAAAAGAGTTCCACCAAGAACATACCACTGCAGTATTTGTCAGACATGTATATTATGCAAGGAACATCATTGTTTGTGGTAAGCAAGAAGTACAACCTGTTAATTTGTCAAAATGTTTGCTATATTTTTTATTACATTTTGGGTGCTATAATTTTAGGTTAGATTGCTGTGTTGGAGAAAAAAACCAATGGCACTTTGTGCTGGCTTTATTTTTTTCGTTTTGTGCATTATTTGATGGTGCATATCTTACTCTGACATCTGTGTGTCACCCTATATTTGTTTTGGAGTACATGCTGGTTCCAGATGATTGTAGTGATGTTTATCATGATTTTACGTATGTATAAAAAATGTATACATTCAGTAAGATACATTTTATCCAAAATTCATTTACTGATTGACACTAAAGATTTAAATTAATTATACCCTTTGTTCCAGGATTGCATTGTGCTTCATCAGTGCTTTATACAGTTTATTGGTTGCGATTTTAGTGTTGTTCCTTCTTGGACAACACTGTTGGTTAATATCATTAGGGTACACTAAACAAGATTGGCTGGAACTTCCTACAGGAGAGCGTCGATGTGGTGGTCTCTGGGCTTCTCGTCCATATAATAAAGGCTTTATTCGCAATTGGATAAATTTTTGGTGTTCCCGATCATCCACTAGCTGTATAGAAGGATGAAATTACTTCATGTATTTTTTTAAGGCTATATGAAATATACATATATATTTATGGTATTTGGAGCTCTTGCTTGTTTTTAACTTTGTTATATATCAATGACTATATCTGTTGCAAGGATCAGGGAAATCGAATGGAAACCCTCATTTCACACAACGAAAATGAAGATTTTAAAATTTCACCAGAAAAAACATTGTTCCAAATTGTGAGCCGATACAAAGTACTAGAAAGTGTGTATATACAAAGCAGCAAGAAATGTATATATGATCTGAGAAATGATTGGATTTATACAAACTTTGTTTTTCCTCTGGCCTTCAAAAATTACAGTAATGAGGGTATCACTATGTTGCCTCAGCCCTTTCAATTGACGTTATATATAATGATAAGTTGGAGTCTATGAAGATCACAAGTCCATGACAATGTATAATTGGAAAATGTATCCACAGCTATTAATGGCTACAAAACTTCAATATCTGTTGCATTTTGTGATATTGTAAGTACACGTAATTCCGGGAAAAGTTCTAGTTGTAAGCATGCAAAGCTTAATGTATATTACTTCTTATTCAATTACATTTGCCTTCCATACATTGCTATTCCACTTGTCTGTAAAATAATTCAGTGTTCAGTTAATAAAAGTATTTTTTTTTTAATGTTACAATTTCTGTTTGTTGCTTTTGATATCCAAACATTTTTATTGAAGATAATTTACACTGCTAAATTGGAATAAATGCTTTTTTTAAGTAATAAATTGTTTACTTAAGAGGAATTTAGGCAAGTCCATTTCTTCAGAGTTCGAAGAAAGTTTTTCTACTTTTTTGTGTAGATATTCTATTTTGGCAAATAAATAAAAAATGAAGTGGTTCCTGAACTTTTTGAATTTTAAAGAATCTATAAAAATGTCTTCCTGTAGAGCTGTGAATTTTTGTTTTTACTTATCTCTCTGATTCCATATTGTGAAGGAAAGTTACATTCTGGATGATGTTGCTAGAAAGGTGGAGCATTTCTAAGGTACAAATGAAATTCACCAAGTTCATTTTTAATGTTTTAAATTATTTACATAAGCAGGTTACATATTTTATATTCTTTTGAAATCACTGAAGTCTTGGAGTTTGGGTGTTCTAAATTATCAATTGTTTTGTTTTAACTCGGTCTTAGAACTGAAAATTTTCAGGAAAAAACCATCTTTGGACCTGAAATTTTTTGTTTCTTAAAAGCATTATTACTTCGTAAAGTGTGTGTAAAAGAAACCTGGTTTTTTCTCCATCTCGCACACGATTTTGTGTAGACAAACTTATCAGAATCAACTTAAACTTGAGTTTTCTTTAAATATGTTTTTTGACTTGTGAGTTTTGCTAGTTTACAGATGATGTGTGGATATTTATTTATAAATTGAGGAATAGGGGTCCTTCAATTAATAACTAGGATCATGAAGGGCTTCGAGCTTTGATATAGAGGGTAGATAATAGTATTAATGGAGTGAATCGTGGGGAGATATAGAGTGGGAGGCAGGGGAAATTAAAGAACTCAAAGAAATCCTACTCGCTTTGCCCGCCACAAATTTCACATGGATTTGGCAGGGATTGAACCTGGACCTCAGCAGTGGAAGGTGTGCTTTATTACACCACAAATCCCCTGGTTTTAAGGTAATTAGTGTCTTTTTCATTCAAGGTATGAGGACTAAATGACAAGGTGTGCATCCTTCATTTTGCCTGGGCTCTTTTAACTATTTGTGTCGGTCATATTTGATTTCAATTTAAATTTCATTCAAATTTGATATTTTGATACTCTTCTTAGTACCTTTGCAACAAAAGTGTGGATCAGTATTTGGAGACCACCACAATAATGGAAAGTTTGAAGTCTCAAGAAATATATATATAAAATAGACTGTAAACAAGAGAAAGTGTGTAGTATTCAAGTGACAGAAATATAATATTGGTTTTTGTTTTAAAGCACAAGGAATTCAAAACACATGAACAAAAGAATTAGGAATATTATGAGATGTGTTGAGAGAATCTTCCCCCAAAGTTGGGGTAAATGTTAAAAGATACACGGTGTAAAAAGAGAGAGATAGGAAGAAATAAGAGAAACCTGTTTCAACCATAAAAACTAGGAGAAGAGAAAAAATATCGATTAGAAACACCAACAGTTGTATGCCTTCTCTTCTACTGTAGGTAATATTTTTAGGTAAAATCTGTAATAATTACTACTTTGGCGTATTACATCTCCTAAATTGAATGGTCATTCTGACGTACAAGCTTTTTTTTCTAATTCTTTGATTCAAAATTTACTTTGGTTTTGCAATGGAATATCTTTATTTCATATAATTTAATTACATTTTTTAAAATTGTGTTAAACTATATTCTCTTCGATTTGCAATGCATCTTTCAAATTCGTATAACACATAACATAAGTACTATTATTATTAATGCAAGGATAATAAAAACTCCACCCAGAAAAAAGTATGACCATTTTCAAGGAAATTTTGTTTTCCATTCTTTGTATAAATATATAAAATACATTGAAGAAGTTATCTGTATTTAGCAGATGTTCTCTTTCTTTGACCTATTTACAAAATGTTTCACGTTTAACTGATTGAGTTTAGTTGTTTTAGAAAATCTTTTGCTTTCATAGATGAGATGCAATTGCCTACTTTGCCTTTAAAATAATGTAATTTCTACGTTCTGCGTCTAAATTAAGTAATAGTTTCTGAAAGAATAAAAATGTAAAGTGAGGAAATGTTAATTGTTCAATTTATTCCAGTAAAGTAGACTTTTTCTGGTCTTTCTGCTATATCTGAAATTGTTACTATATTTATTGTAATTCACAAGTGTAAATGTTTTTGATAGTTTCATTCATAATTTTGTTCTGGAAAATGACTACTTGAACCATTGAAATGTTAAATAAATTTTAGTAGGAAATGCAGAAAATAACTTGGGAAATATATGACTTTTGAAAATTCTATTATTATGTGTCATAAAATGTTTTTCTGTGTAATGATTATAATATTTGTACATGTATGGTGTCTTGTTTCTGAACGAAGCAAAGGAAAAATAGAAATACATGTACTCTGAATAATTATAAAAAAATATTTATGAGCTTATTCAAATAAAATTTTGGAAAAACATTTGTTCCAAACATTTCCCAATATGCAAAACCTGAATAATTTGCCTCAGTAAATGCAATAAAAGTTTGTGCTTTATTTTCCTACTTCATCTTCACTAAATGTGTATTAAAATCTATTGAAATCCAAGAATTATCTAAGGAATTTAAATTAAAATTGTTTTCTTGTTCCAGTAATGACCAAGATGGACTTGTTAAACATTTTATGTTATAAGAGTAGGTAAACTCACTCTAGTTTTATAAGTGGTTTTGTGATTGATTGATTGTAATTTTTAAGCACTAGAACTGTTATGGTAATTAAAATCATGGAACTGAAAGGTAAAATATCACATGATCTGTGGCCCATTTTATAGGGTGCTGCTTTTTCTAGAAATGATTATGGATAGATTAGAGCAGACATGGCAATTAGAGCATTCATCCTATGAATTTGATTCAGACTGCCACTACAAACATATTTATGTGTACACTAGTAGAGTTGAAACTGTGACCTCATAATTGCTGATATGCTTGACTGGAAGGTGTTACTTTTATGTTTGCCATTATTGGCCAAGATGTAAATATTTTTTAAAAATAATATGTAAGAAACAATCACTTTGTATATTGTAATCCCCATTTTATTTTATTGATGCATTATTTGCAGAAAGGATGGCCATCTGCAATCTAGGATGGTTCGTTACAATCACATAGTACAGGAACAAATTCAGGCTTAAAAATGTTATAAATGGATGTATCTCAATAGTTAAACATTTACAAGGAGGACTGAAGTAAATTATCGTTTTTATGTTAATGAAACTCTAGAAATTAGTATGAAATTCTATGATTTAGATTCTTTTTACGTTATAAAACTATTTTTGCAATCTATGAGGTATCCAATCACGTTAGTAACTGTCTTGGTAAATGCAGCACTAACCCAGGAGTATATTTAATTTACAATTTAAGTTTATTACAAATAGGGTGAAAAGGTTCAATAATATTATATCGTAATACAATAAGTACATTAAGAATAAGTTATTTATATACAATTATTTACTTTTAACAAGATAATACATGTTTGTATATTTTTGCTTTCTCGTACTTAAGAAGACGTGAAACTATCAAATGATAGTTCAATCGTGCGCCGGTAAACGACGCTTTTTCTGCAGTAAAACTCTTATTGCTGGGTCCTGCTGTTTAGTATAGTAAATTACTTCTTCTAAAACGTGGTGTAGTCACAACTCATGTTTTTGGGTCCTTGATACCGAAAATTCGATAGACGGCAAATGTCCGTCTTTCTGACCATCTGTCTGTGGTCAACGCTACCGCCTACACCGTTCAGCCTATTTTCTCCAAAATTGATATTCCCTGATCGAACTCAAGGTTTTGGGAATTTCAACGGAATATTTTGATTTTTGAGGGTACTTAAAATGAAGCCTGAAAAGCATTTTGATTTTTTTTCAAAAAATGGCTCCAATTTTTTTATTACATTTTATCTTCGGATATCGTAAAGTTCGCGCGTGGCAGAATGGCACTCGTGGTGGACTTCGCGGTGGCTGACGAACGAGAGGGCAAACTTAAAAAGAAGTTAGAAGAAGAGCGCCAAAAATACGAAGCCACCCGCGCCCAACTCATTACCGTCGGTTACCACAGCGCCGAAGTACTCCCGCTTGTGGTAGGGGCACTGGGAGAATGGTGTGCGGGTAGTGACGCCGCACTAAAGCAGCAGACTGCCACAGATAAAAGCCTTAAGAGAAATAATAACTGAGGCCATTGATGGCAGTGCGGCGTGCTACTCCACGCCCAACGGCAATATACACCTGGCCCCGCGTGAATACAAACAGCGCAGGACAGAGTCCGCAGAGACGCCTTCCTCCACCCCGTGCCACAGGAAGCTAGCTGCGGAACCACAGACAAAACCTGCAGCAACAGCAGACGACAAGCTAGAGCCCCTGCCTAGAAAGTGTGTGCCTCCAGTGTCAGTGAAGTGAAAGCAAGAAGTTAGTGGCAGCCTTGGTAACAGTGAGGTGAAAAAGTATATGAAAATATGCAAGAGGATCAATGCCGGACACAAGTTAACTAAAAACTAGATTATGATCGGAAGAGCCATTCGAATAGATTTATGTATTATAAATAACACCCAATAGCATACATTGTAAATAATAACCAAGAACGTACATATTGTAAATAGTAGCAGTAGTATAGATAATAGTCATGTAGAACTAACATAGTAGGATAGAATTTACACTAAGCCAGACGGCAACTGAAATGTATGTGTGTATATATATATTATATATTATATATATATATATATATTATATATATATATATATTTAATTAAATAATTTTTTTATAAATATATTAGATTAAGAAATAAATATTCGTGTTAAAGAGAATAGTGCAAGTCTCATGTGCGTTGTAATCGAAGATTTTTGTCTTAAAATTTAAAATAATAATATACCGAACAAATATTCACGTTCTCTTCAACATTTAACTTAAAAAATAGTATTTTAAGAAGAAATATTCAAGTAGTCTGTGGCCAGAAAATTTACGGCTGTAAAAATTATGTTGGTCTTAGTGTACTTTTAGAAAACTAGTTTCTCAGGTCGTCTTTGTTTGGCATGCCCTCCCAGATGACCATGCTTTTCTCCATTTTTCGCCGTGGACTGACCACTCCTGTGCCGTGGGACCACTGGCAGACCATTTTCTTACATATTTTAGCACAAACTTTACTGTGGCGTTGGTTCTCTACTTATTAGCATCATTTAAACTATTTTATTTGCCGGCAGACTTGCAGTAACTCTGGAAGGGCGACAGAATAAGTTCTTTTGAATTAATGTAATTTGTACAATTCTGTGCTCTAGATTTCAGACGTGACATCACAAAAAGTAAATTCTACGTGGAATCCTAGCCCTCTAATGTGGTACACACTACGTGTGGTTTAGACCACAGGTTTCGTGTAAGTGTATGAAATATGTCTCAATGACATTTTGCGACGCTATCTCTCGGACCAAGTTAGTGTGTTTGACTTCTTGGGGTGCGGTATATTAACTTTTCTGATGGTGAGGTATTTACGCAATTGAGCAGAGGTTCAAAACGTAATGGGAGTGGCTGGACTTCTTAAAATTATTTGCCGATTCTTCATTACATATTTATTTTCAGAGTAAAAGTCAACCTATAGCAATTCTAATGTAATGTATTCAGTTTCATTCGTTCTGAATCGATGATGATAATAATACATACAACTCAGAGACTACTAAAATATTCTGTTATTATTCTTTTTTTTTTAATGGAAACATTTCTGTCAAAGCACAATAATCCAGTTTTCCCAGGTTAGGTTTTTACCCCTAAATTTGAAATTTTTTAGTCGTCTTAAGCAATGAATTTGAGATAAACATGTCTTTTGTTTTTAAGTAACTAGTGGTGCTCCAACAGCACATACTTTCTCACATTATTTCTAAATTTTCAATTTTCGAAAATTCAAAGAGTTGGACTAGTATGAGACCCACGCCGTTTTAAGCATTCCTTCTTCTAGCAGTGGAAACGTTTTAAAGACAAAAATTGGACTGTTTTTTCTAGAAAAAATGCTATTTTTTTAAAAAATTTGCCTATATTTCTCGCCAAATTACACAAAAATCACTAATTTTTTCGAAAAATTGAACTTTTTTAAAATTCCGTCTTTAAGGATCAGATTTTAGTAAAGGGAAAATCTCTAGCTTCAATATTATAGTTATAGAAAGACGCTTCCCCAAAAATTACACTTTTGCAATTTTCTTAATTATTCTTAATTATGCAATTTTCTTAATTAAAAATCTGGGATTTTAACGAACATGAGACCTACGTCATTCTCCTAAGCGTCCTTTACGCCAACCGAAGACAAAATTCGTTCATTCAGATAAATCGGGGAATATCAATTTTGAAGAAAATCGGTTGAAGGCGCTAGCGTTGACCCTAGACGGACAGACAGATATTTTGCCGTGAAACGAATTTCCGGTCTCAAAGACCCACAAAACTGATTCTGGCTATACCACGTGTTGGTTGGCACTGATATTGGGGTAGGTTGGCACTAGCATCTTGTCTTGATGAATTTCAATGCCTCTAGAGGTTCGACAGTTACACATTCACCGATAAAAATAACAACATAAGGTTGCCAAATTCATGTACTTCCTTTGCAAATATCAAAACTAAAACGGAATTGAGCAAAAAAAAAAAATTAAAATTACCAACTGGTGCCAACCAGCCTGTCTTCCCTAGTCATATTTGAAAATGGCGAAAATGTTTTCTGTAATCGTCTCTAGTTCCATCTAATGTTCCCCATCAGTGCTATACAATGTATAACACTAATTAAGCACGGCAAAACTTAAACAAACAACGAAGAATGAAATAGTGACAATAACAAAATGTAACTTTTGGATGTAAACAAAAAGTATGTGAAACTAATAACAATGAACAATCTTTATCTTTTTTCGTTATTTATCAGACAGTGACTTGTTCTTCAATTTTGCTAGTTCTAGTCCCGGGGCCGAGTAGTCTTGTTTACGACGACTCTTCAACAGTTTCAGAGGCCCTTCCGAGTTCTTGGTTCAGTTAACTGTGAATTGATTATGTAATATCGATGAACTGAAACACTGTGCAGCGGCGAATGTCTAAACCAATAAATTCGTCAAGTCCTTCTGATCACGTGAGCGTTGTGCGTCTGGGATGTCTGCCTGACGCCTGGAGCCGGATTACTGGACTTGCGTACTGCTGGTTTGCTGAATCTGAGCGGATTGCCGTGCAGGCGTGGACAGTATTGCTTAAGGTGAGGTGGTTATATATTTACGTGGTTAGCATGCGTTTTTTATTATTTGGAAAACTATGTAGAATAGGCATATACAGAAGCCATAAATTATTATAAAAAAAGTAAAAATAAATCTTTATCGTACACTTGTGTTGCAACTAAAGGTTTTACATGGTTCAGTATTTATCATGTGCAATTTGTGAAGATCGAAATAATTATACTTTTTTATTTCGTATTCACCTTACTGTACTGTATGTTCAACAGTCTTTATTTTTCTTTATTTCGTGTCATTGTAATATTTTTGAAATAACTGTGGAACGTAACTTTTCATCCATTAAAAAAAATTACTGGAAAAATGTATATTTCAAATAAGTAACTCCAGATCACAAGTAAACTTAATAATGTGATGAAAATGTTCAAAAACCTATATGTGCCACGTATTATTCTCGCTTACTTGCTTTACTTCAATTATATTTGATTATTATAACACTCACTTCGATAGTGAAGCCGGGCTTGCAAAACAAGAACATAAACCTACACCTCAGAACTCTGAAGTTTTATGGAGGTGTCTTAGACAAATCCCCGACTCTTTCCTCAGCATTTCGACACTTCGTTAGGTCCGATTACGACACAAAGTACATGGACCCTTATATATTTTATTTCACTGATATGATTATTTATTGATAGATTGATTATTTCGTATTTCTGGGAGCGTCAAGGGCTATGGTCCATGCTTTTATCACGGGGTGGCGGTGTTTTCCTATTGGATGGTGAGATCCGGCGCCGACCTACACTTCGACTCGCGGGATTTCCACTTCCAGGTATCGCACACCTGTGTGACATCGCCCCAGCTGGACAAGTTCTAACGGCTCCCGACTGGTCTCCGGACATGTGTCATAGTGCAGTGAATGAAATGCGCGTGTAACTCCGAGGCAAGGATAGGACGAGAAAGAGGAAGAAAAGATCGCGTACGGTCTATGGCCCATTTGTGAGAGTACTGCTTCTGCATTCGCCTGGTGTTGATGGAAGAAACTAGGGAAAACTAGTGCTGAATTCGACCTAGTTTTCTAGTTCGTGTCGAAAATATTGTTTTGCTACCCAGGGCGAGCCGCATCTCCGACGTGGTGGTGGATTTTTCGACTCCGTCATCTTCCCCCGCTGGATGGCGAGATACGGCACCGACCTACCTGTCAGCTATCGGGTTTTTCCCCAACTAGGTACCTTCCATTCGCTGAGTACTGTCCCAACAGGGACAAGCTCCTCACTGATCTCCCAGCATGTGTGGTGTAAGTAATGGATAAGAATAGGACAAAGAGGGGTAGAAAAGATCGCGCGCGCGGTCCGTGGCCTGTTTGTTAGGAAAGGCTCCGGCATTCGCCTGGAATTGATGGAAGAAACCATGGAAAGCATCGGTCAGATCAGCCGGTCACTAGACTTCTCTAGACAGCACCTAATTTCGTCCTAGGTATCTAGCTAATGTCGAAAATTCTGCCACCGTCGGGACTCGAACCTAGGACCACCTGTTCAGAGGCACTGCAGTGACATCCGTTAATGCTCTGAGCCACATCTGCCGCTTGAAGATTCTCAGAAATGGATTTTTTTACCTCGTCGCCTTACGAATTCTTCGTGCGCCAGAATAGGCCGAAATTTAACCCCCCCCCCAAAAAAAGAAAAAATAAACCTATTGACGAACTCTGGTAACGAAGAAGTAGATAAACCCTATTGCCAAATTTAGAAAAAAATCCTCTATTTCGTGGATAATCCATGTTTTGTTGATTCTACTTACCGTTAAATCGTTTGACGGCAAAACGTCTGTCTGTATGTCTATATGTCCGTCTGCGGTCAACGCTAGCGCCTAAACCGTTCTGTCGATTTTCTTCAAAATTGATATTCCTTAATCGATCTGAATGATCTCGTGGCTTTGCGGATTCCAAGCGGATATTTTGATTTTTGAGGGTACTTCACAGGAAGCCTCAAACACATTTTCAAAATTTTTTAAAAAACGACTCCTACTTTTTTGATTAAATTTTGTTGTTCAATAGTGCAAAGGACGTTTAAGAGAGTGGTTTAAATCTCATTTTGGCTGACTTACCCGATTTTGCGAAAATTGCAATTGCAGCGGTTTTTGGCTCAAACAAAGTCTGTTATACAAAATTTGGTCTTTAAAAAAGGTAATGTACATTTTTTAAAGTTAGTGATTTTTGGGTAATTTGCGCTTGAAATTTACTATTTTTTTTTCTTCTCAAATACCGCTCCAATTTTTTCTTCAAATTTTCTCCGCGCTGTAATAATGGACGGTAAGAAATATGGTGCTAGTCCCATTTTCTGGTAAAGCTCGTTTTTTTTTTCAAAAATTACAGCAAAAAGGTTTTTAAAAGTACAAAATTAAAGATAGACGTTTTTCGTTCAAGCAAAGCTTCTTGTACGAAATTTCCTCTTTAAATGTGTCATGTTCAATTTTTTGAAACAACGTGTAGTTTTTGCGTAATTTGCGCTTGAAATTTACGAAACAACATTCTCAAAAACCGCTCCGACATTTTGCTTTGAATTTTCTCCACATATGTAATAAAGAACGGTAAGAAATATGGTGCTGGTCCCATTTTCGGGTATTGCTCAGTTTTATGAAAATTGCAAAAACAATTCAAAACTACAAAATTGAAGATCATTTTGCCTCAGAAAAAATTTGTCATAGAAAATTAGCATTGTAAATAAATAGATAAATAAACTAGTGGTGCTATAGAAAGGCACAAACTTTCTCGCAGTATTTACTTTTGTAATCTCTTTAGTTTGAACTAGGATTTCAGTTGTGACTGATTCTCTTCCCTAATACCTTCTTTGGCCCAAAGGACATTTTCTTTTTACATTTTCTCGATTTTTCGTCTTCCTAATGCTAGAACTGAAACCACCATACGCTTATTAGTATTACATAAGTATAAAACTCTTGTGCTACCCGGGTGTCCGAGGTGGCAAAATGGTGTATACGGACTCAGCTCTTCAGGGGGGATTCGTGTCTTCGTCGGTGTATTTTATTTGTCACAATTCTCTGTTGCCGCTGGAAATAATTTATAATTCCAGAAACTTTATTGAAAACCATTTGAAACTAAATAACCTGGAAGTGTCTGTATGTGATTTTCGAATTTTCAACTTCTAAACAATTTTCCACATCTCTTATTGGATTTGTAAAACCATCTCGACAAATCATTTGTTATCTTTCGGCGCTTATGACTATTATAGAAGTGCCGATTCTCCGTAAAACCCGGGTGGCTGAAGGAGTTAAATGTCGAGTTCGCTCTCCGCGTTGCGGAGAGCAGTGCCAGTGTTTCTAGCCTGTCTCGTAGATGATTATTGGTCACAACTCTCAGTAGGGGCTGTTAACTATTGGGAATTTCAGAAACTTCATTGAAAATAATTTGAAGAAATTCCACTCACATATACAATCTGTTAAGATTCCAAATAATCTGAAAGTGTCTGTATGCCATTTTCGTTTTTGCAAATTTTAAACCCGTGTACAAATCTATTCTGCAATTTTTAAAACGTATGTCACATCAAATCAATTGTTCAATGCAATATTTAAGCAATACAATATTGTGGAGCGTTTAGGCACATTGCAAAAAGTATGTGCTTTGGTAGCACCACTAGGTTGATTAAGCTTTGTTCTCAGAGAGCGGAAAAGACGTTTAAAAGAATGGTTCAGGTCTCAAAATCCCTGATTTTTTTTTTAATTTGAAAAGTGCAATTTTGGGGGGCGTTGTCCTACAAATACAATATTGATGATGGATATTATTTTCTTAATAAAATCTGTTCTTTAAAGACAAAACTTGAAAAAAGATCATGTCCAATTTTTCGAGAATATGAGTAGTTTTCACATTGTTTCCGCGAAATGTTCGCGTTTTCACGAAATATAGGCAATTTTTAAATCGTTTAAACTTTTTTTCTCAAAACCGTTCCGAACTTTGCCTCTAAATTTTCTTCTCATATGTAACAAACGGCCAGTAAAAAATATGGCACCAGTCCCATTTTCAGCGAGATCTCCGTTCTTTCGGAAATTGCAAAAATATAATATTTCAAAACTACAAAATTGTAGATAGAGTTTTTTGACTCAGACAAAGTCCGTTGTAAAATGTCAGCTCTTTTAGAGAGTCCATGTAAATAAATAATAATAAAAAAAAACGAATAAATTTTGCGTAATTCATGCTTGAAATTTATGCAATTTCTAAAGCATTTTCCCTCTCAAAAACCGCTCCTAATTGTTTCATTTAATTTTTTCCTCGTATGTATCAAGGGACGGTTAACAATATGGCGCTAGTGTCTTTTTGGCGAACTCTCCGTATTTTCTAAAGTATCAAAAAGTAAACATTTGAAACTACAAAATTGAAGATAAAGTTTTTGCCTTAAACAAAACCTGTTCTAAAAATCAGCGTTTCTAAAAATACCAAATACAATTTTTTAAAAAGAACTGAGTAAAATTGCGTGTTGGAAATGTTGGGGTGATGCAATTGCATTTGTAAGCGTCGGCCTAGTTCGAAATTCACACCTTGTCCACGGCGTGGAGGTAAACCTCACGGCGAGTCAACTCGGAGGACCTGAGTTCGAGGGCAGTTAGAAAGAAAGCGAGAGAATTTAAGTGATATTGTAGAACTACTAATGTGGATATAACACCCTGTTCGTAGGAAATATGATTTCCATGTCCGTGATGTATATATTAAATATTTTATGCGTTTATGTGCTCTTCTTGCCAATCCGTTCAAATACACCTTAAACTGCATAATCAATTATTATTATTATTATTATTATTATTATTATTATTATTATTATTATTATTATTATTATTGTTATTACTCATTTTCGTTTCTTTTGTTATTACTAACACATAGGTTTCTTTCGTTTTGAGTCCAACGCAACATACACGAACGTGGGCCAACATCCATGCATCGACCGAATTTGTAACAACGATCAGTCGGACAAAAGCGTTAAATTGGTAAGATAGCTCATACATAGCGTAGCTCTGGAAAGGGCTACCGCCAGTCGAGTAGTGCGTTCGGGCACGGTCGTTCGCTATGAAGTTTGGAAGAGATTACATCTTTGTCCATCTGTCTATGGTCAACGGCGGGGCCTAAATCATCCATCTGCTTTTCTCCAAAATTGATATTTCTCTAACGATTTGTAGGCAGTCGAGTCCTTGTGAAACGGATATTTTGATTTTTGGCGTAAATGCAAAAGTACAAAATTTTTTCAGCGTGTTTCTACAACTACAAAATTAAAGATATAGATTTTTTTCTTAATAAATTTTTAAGGTCTTAATTTAAGTCATGTTCAATTTTTCAAAAATATGAGTAGTTATCGCATGATTTTGCGTGAAGTATACTAGGCAATCTTAATTTCTTTAAAAACAATTATTTTCTAAAAAAACAGCTCCAAAGATTTTCTTTTAATTTTTTCCTCGTTTCTCTCCTCAAATTACGGTAAAAAATGGCGCTAATCCCATATCCGGCGAATATTTTTAAAATTGCAAAATGTTAAAATTAAAAATCTACAATAGTATTGAAATTTCATAGATAACACGCAATGACAAAACTTCTAATTAAGACAATTGAATTACTTCCGGAACTACAGGAAAAATCCAACCACTTGATAAGTTCTTGAAAAAATTGTCTCACAAGAGTATAAACGAAAAGCAATTTCCAATAGAGACACAATTATTCAATTGCAATCCTTCATTCATTTTCAAATTTCTTCTCCTCGTTTCCGGAATATGATAACGTATTCTTGGTTTGCTACCAAGTACATGACAGAGCGGCTATCTGAATGCCCGTCAAATATTGACTTAAAACCAATGTGACGAAGAATGTGACAATGAAGTTTTTATTCGTTGTGCGTAGTGTAAAAACAAGTATGTTTCAATCATTCAGTGGAAACCAGTCATTTTGCTTTTTATTCGTGCCGAACCAATTTGTTCCTGGCTTTCGCCCGCCCGCCCGCTCGACGCTAGAGGACGTTCAGCGGCGCCGCCAGACTCCTTTGCTAGTCAAGAGTTTAGCTTCAGCTTTAGAGCCTTGCTGTGGAAGCTCTCAACTATTTTGGATACGGGATTCTGATAGTGCATTGCGTGTGCCATACAAATTTCGAAGGGTGTTTCGACATGAAGGATGTGTTATTACCCTTGCAAGAAAATCGTTTAAAATGGTTTTAATGCCGCCTATATTTCATCTAAAAGTACACAAAAATACTCATATTTTTGATATATTGAACTGGATCTCTTTTGAAGACCTGTTTTTGGTGATTACATTTCATTAAAAATATCTTCAAAATTGTAGTTTTTAAGATGTTTTTTGTAATTTTCGAAAAATTAAGTTTTTTAACATTCATGAGACCTGCACCATTCTCTCAAACGTCCTTCACATTATCCAGCAACAAAATGTAATCAAAAACGATGGAGCCATTTTTTTTTAATTTGAAATTGTCCAAGGGGCTTCATGTAAAGTACTTCCTAAAATTAAAATGTCGGTTTCAAGTTCAAGGAGCTGAAACACCAGTCAAATCGATTGGCGAATATCAGTTTCGGAGAAAATCGGCTGAACGGTTTAGCCGCTAGCGTTGTCCAGAGACGGACGGACCGAAGTTTTGCCGTCATTCGATTTTTCGGTATCAAGGACCCACAAAACATTGATTATAGCTACACTACGTGTTAGAATATTTTTTTCTAAACCTAGCAAAGAGACTTATCCACGTTTTCGATACCAGGGACCGGCAATAAGAGTTTTCTACCGAAAATTTGCCGCTTTTTGCAGCATTATATATCTTTCTGTACACATGGGTTGAAAATGCAAATTCAATTTTTATAGTAAATTGTCCGAATGCGGAATACTTTTTACATTTTTGTCCACAACTTCACAAATAAGTGCAAATTTGAAGACTAGTGTAGATAATTACTTAAACTAGGCGTTTTTTATAGTTAAACTAGTGATATTTCGCAATTAGAAAGTCTACACACAGAATACTCTATTAGGCGTAACCTGCTCCTAAAGTGGAATAGTAATTGCTTTTCCATTTTAGTAAATAATCAATGCATTAAACATTAGAACGTTTATTTAAGCAAAAAATACATTTTGGTTTAACATTATAGACAATTCCTGCATAAGAAATTCAATTTTGGATTACCTGCACAAGGGACTGGAGCTCAGTTCTTACACTGACTCTATTTAGCTGAGCTCTTGGACCATGCACCTACACAGTACGGTACAGAATGTCAACATTAATATGTTAGAAAATGCAACTTTATGTATACAGCCAAAAGAACCATGTACATTTTACATACAACATCAATTCGGAATATTCTACATTAGAACAATTGTCATATTTCTCATTAGGGGGGATGCATCAATGTTCTTCATACATTTTATGTTATTTCCTTAGATATGTAACTAACACATACTATATACATATTTTTTCTAATATTTACGGCACACGACTAACAACAGTTCTTTTGTTTAGTGCTGCAATATTTTTGTGACGCTGTGAAGAAAACACTCTCTGACACTTCACTCAAGAATTTCAACTCTAAAAACATTAACTACGCTCGATCAGGGTTTTTTTCAAATAATTCCCAAATTTTTTCGTGAGACGTCAGCCAAGAAAGGTCCGACACATCGATATTTCATATTAGGAACGTATACAACATTATAGGACTTTACCCTAATGATAAGCGTGTTGATTTTGAAATTATACACTAAACAAATTGTTGTTTTAAGATATTATGTGCTATATTTTTAATTTTGCATACAAATTGCAACAATACTTGAATTTTGAGGAAAATATACAACTATAAACTGTGGAATTAATTTAGTTTTGATTACATATCGTCCCCATATGCCAAAAACCACGAATTTGCATTTTTGTTAGTTTTGAGAAAAGGGCAATTGAAAGTTTGATTCGTGACATGTAAACGACAAGACAAAAAATCACGAAAGTATTACACTCGTTTTTATGGCATAAAAATAAAGTAAAATCTTTACTTTCGTGGAAATGGGACTTTCTATAATTCGCCAAAGAATAAAGATACGACATTCGCGATTCTTACAACAGATAGATCACTGAAATAAAATGCCAGCCATGCACTTATTTCAAAATCTCTATTTTGGCACATTCGTGGTTTTGGAATATGGGGGACAATATTTTTGTTAATTAGTTCAATATTATACGAGCGCCCCGTAATTTGATAAGGCTTAGGGCCTTTGAAGATGTGAATACGGTCCCATTGGAATGTGCTCATAAGATGATAAAATCGCACAGCCAGAGCAATATTTATTATCAGTGCACGTGGACTTCGTGAGACTAAAAGAGGAATTGCTTCCGCATTCGGTTAGTCACGAGGCACATCGAGTGAGAAAGATTGACAAGGTCAACTCACCAATCACTCATCTTAACAAATGACAAGTGTCAGCCTACTTAGTGGCTCTCGTGTTTCAATCTTAACAGAGCTTTTTCCCGACAGTATTGGAATCATTGTGGAGGCGAGGTATACGATTCAAAATCACATAGAAATGGAAATGTGTTTTGGAGTACATGTTCTCCAAAATATGGTACTCCATATGTTTCAAAAATAATGCCAAGGTCTTATAATTAGAGACTGGATTTTTATATAATAAATTTTTGTGTTTTTATTTATCGGTCTGAAAACTCTAATATTGGCGAGTTGTCTCTCTTCTAACACAATATCCATTTTTTCGATACATATTTTTACATATTTAGTACTATATTATATATTTTCATGTTTTGCTACATTCAGAAAATATTTTTATTCTATCACTTTTCTTCATTTTTAACATATTTTTTATGAAAATAAGTATTTAAAAAAATCAACATTTTTTCCTACATTGGTGAAATCTAGGTATGAGAAGTATCATTGGCGCCATTTTGTGATCTTTAATCTTAATTTCGGAGAAATGTTGGCAATCGCCGACGTGCAATACTACGATGAGAATGATGCACGTTAGAGTAACTGTTTCTCGGTCGTATATATCGCGAGTTTGTACAATGGCGTGTGTTGCTTGTGACGAACGCGAGTGACTATGTTCGATCCACACGTTCCACATACCTCAAGAAAACGCCTGTGGTAGACCGGGTGAGCGAGCTGCGGGAGGTAACGGTGACTAGGGGACAAGGGAGAACTTGTTAACCAGGAAATTGTGAGGGAAATAAGCATACAGGAAGTATCTGAGCATCATTCAGAGATTCTTGCCATTTTAAAAGCACTATTGCCTACGAAACTGTAAATAGATCAATATTAATTTATATTGTTCGCGGCCACAGCGAAATTGTTGTAGAGGGAGTGTGCACACGTTTTTGTAGTAAAGTTATTTGAATGAAGTGTTAAATTGTATATTATGTCATTGGCTAATGTAAATAGGAATTGAAACAAATTTAATTTGTAAGAGTAACAAAGGGAATTCCCAGTGATCATTTGTGCGAATAGATTCACGATTAATTTTTTATTAATTGAGGAAGGGTTTCAATTTTTTGTGCTAATGTGTTTCATTTTTGATTTTTGTGTGACTTTGTGAGCAATGAAAAGGGTTTTAAGATTATTAAACCCTATTTAAAAGATTTATGTGGTTTTGATATTGGATGTGCTCTTAACACCCAAAAGATCCCACTGCCCTAAGGTATAAAGAAGCTCGCAAGAGCACAATATCACAAGCGATATTGGGAATTACTAGCTGGGGCATTCATGAGATGCTTATAATGTTGCCTAATGCACCTTGGTCTGGCTAGTAAACTTCAGTCCTGGATAACAACACATGAAGTTTTTCCTACTAACGGGAAAGTCGTATGGTGCAAAGTCTGCATAATCTTGTGCTCTCCAAACGATTTTTAAAACGTTTGTATTGCTTTTTAAAATTTGTTTAGGAAATTTTTTATAAATGTAATTTCGTATTATATAAGTGTTTCATAATTAGAGTATTTTAATATTACTTATTATATCTGATTTTACATATTTATTACATATTCTTACTGCTTTCATTACATATTTATGTACATATTTTGACGTTTCATACTACATATTTTTCCAATCTCTACTTATAATTAGTCAAATTAAAATGAAATACCATCCAATTTTATTTTGTATAATGTTGAAAAAAATTATGTAGCACTAGACACTAACTTTCAGAACTGTGCTTGAGAATATCAAAAATATTTCAATATATTTCAAGCAGAGGCGTCTCATGTTTAGGTTGCACAACCCCCAATAATGAAATAAGATCTCATAAAATTTTACGAATAAACATTTTCCTTTTAATGATATTCAATATTGAAGATATTGCAGCAATATTCATGTATACGAAATCATTTTGAAAACAAAGAGCGTCCAACTACCGTTCCCTCCGGTGCGTGGTGCCTTGCCGGGTAATGCACCGCGCTCTTGGCTATTGGCTGTGTTACTGGGTTGACTGCATTTACTCTTTGGCCCTTCGATTTAACATGGCAAAGATAGGACTGTTTGGTTTGGCAACCAGGCGGGTGGCGCTGTCTAGCGCTGCGCGGCGACTGAGGGAGTCTCCGCGGAATGCCAATATTCTGTCTTCGTCCGACTGGATGCAACGTAATTTTATGAATTTCGTTTTTTATTGAAAGTACACAGATTCAGTCAATTATTGACGGCATTTAATGCATTATTTATGATGTTTAGAGAATTTGTTTCCATTTGATATTAGATTTCTTGATTTAAAATGTACTTTTGATGGATTCTTGGCTTGGAGTTGGCCGTTCTGGAAGGATGTTTTTTTCTTGGTAGATTATATTTCCGCTTGCAGAAGCCTGCATGGTGAGCGCTGGAAGGAATACGTGTGTGTGTATGTGTGTAAGAGTCTTTATTACAAAATATACCTAGGTAGTAAAATTTCCGAAATAAAATAATTTTATGAATTTTATTATGTGAAACGTGTCATGCAATGGGCTGGAATCGAACGTATGTGCCCAATGAAAATCAAAGAGACCACGTGCTTGGGAGGTGTATGTATCTAAACGGGCACAAGCATTATGTAAGTAATGTTTCAATATAGACTTCCATTTAACTTTCTTTTAATTAATCTGAATTGCTTACATTTTATTATATACTCGTATTTTGGAAACTACATTTTCGTCATTCGATGGAGGAGCAACCTCCTGTCTGTTGGGCACCAGCAGCCACTAGTAGCAAGACGCCGGAAAATGTGTGAACTATTGCAGTTTTTGAAAATCAGGAAAATAAACAAAAATGAAACATGTGCCATTCTTTACGCTATCTGAGGACAAAGATTAATCCAAACGTTTGGAGGCATTTTTGCGATAAATTGAAAAAGTAATTGTGGCTTCATGTTTATTGCACCCAAAATTAAAATATTTGTTTCAAACACACAAGCCCTCAAGATTCTTCAAATCGATCGGGGGATATCAATTTTGGAGACAATCGTCTGAACGGTTGAGAGTTTGACGTTAGACTAAAGGACAATCAGACACGTTTTGTCGTCAATTTTCGGGCATCAAGGGTCCACAAAACATGGGTTCTCTCCACAGAACGTGTTAGAGAAAGTAGATTAGATTTATTTACATTAGATTTATTTAGCCAAAGAACAGTAAAAACTGTATGCGAGGTAGGAGGGAAAAGATTATCTGCGCACGTTTTCTTGATTTCCAGAATCCCTTTCCGTTATTTTAAATATAAATAGTTGAAATATTAATAAAAGTTTAACATAAATAAATAAAAATTAATTTTAAAAATCGCAAGATTAGCAATCTTTGCAAAATAGTAATTTTTGTTTCTGAGTTATAGAAAACTTATTTGCATCGGTACACGAATTCCAAGTATGATTTTTCTTCATTGCTAACAAAATAGCTACTCGCAAAATTGAGAGAGTTTTTTCTTTTTTTTTTTCTTTAACTTTTTTTTCTTTCCTTCGCTGGTTAAGAGTATCAAGGGATGAATCAATTTCCGTTGAGGTTCGTGATTTGCCTAAGGTGCGTAGGGATTTCCATACTTGTTTTGAGTCTAAGGTGTTAGTTAATTTTAATAATAAGTTGTGGGTCACATTCATTTGAAAATCGGTATTTTCAGACTTATGGAAGAACGTAAAAGTGAGATACCGAACATAAGAACGTTCATTCATTCTCTAGCATTACTCACAGATTTCTTTCCTTCGTATTCACTTGAAATTCCAGTGGTTAAGTTCTGAGGCAATACTGTTCGTGGGTTTTCGCAAATTCAGTTTAAAAATATGATAATTCGTATCAAAATTAAAATGATATCTTCAGTGCGATTTATGTTATTTATTTACGTCAAAAACAGTTAAAAACTGTGTGTGGCATGCTTATGGGGAGAAGTAAATTTGAAGTAACATTTGGAATATTCATTTGTTCATTCAATTATTCATTTAAAAATATCAGTGTTTCAAACGTCGAAAGAAAATTTTGCCGTATGAAGCGAAAAATGCCACCTACATAGATCTATTTAGGAGGCATTGGTTTTATTCCTGGCACTATCACTAAGATTGCAGCGCCAAAACATGAAAAATCTCTTTTTGGAAATTTCTTTGAATATTGTGGCCGGATCCGAAAACAAATGATCAGTTCCCCATTAGGAGGCCGAGACGCGCCGAGTGACACCTCAAAAGTCTCGATTGGAGCGCGGGAAGTGATCTAGTCGTGAGTGACGGAACCGAACATCTGAACATCCGAACATGCACACACTCGGAGTTTTACTCAAATTCTGCATACTGATCACTTCCTCATGGGCGGCCTCCAATTGAGGGATCGGTCAGGTCATGCCCAGAGAACCGCCCACTTGAGCTGCCCCAGACTCCGGTGTGGTCTTTGGTAATAGAGTGGGGAGGGAGGCAGCTTTGCAACGCCTTGTGAAGTAAGTTCTATCTTTAGCATGTTTTGCGAAGTTGTTGAGGAACAGAAATATTTTGCACGCATTAATTTATTGATGTCCGGTGTCAGGAAATACGAAGACAACGATATACAAGAAAAATATGTAAAGAATACCATTTCCATTTAACTTGAAATTTTAATAGCCAGGAAAAGGTTTACAAGCTGAAATGGTACAGTCATGCGCCAAAGTTTACAGAATACGATATAACACTTTTATCATCAGGCAGGGTCTTTCCCTAAGAATGTGCGTATTATTCGCTTTTGCTGTCCGTCTCCAGTAATCTAATGTGTACGTCAAAGAAAATAGCTTTAATATCGTTTGTTCCTTAGTTAAATCGTAACAAAAACTTAATATAAAACCATTGTTTCAAACAAAATCACTTATCAATATTGGTAACAAACTGTAGGAAAAGACCCCTAGACTAATAGAAATTGAGATTATGATGTTTAATAATTATGAACAAGGTTTCAATTCTTACTAGCTCGTGTAATATTTTGCATAGGAGATATTTTAATTCATATATCTTCTTGCTCCTATTTTCCTTATGGTTCGTACCAAAAAATATGATGGTTGTAAGTAAATATAAATATAAATAAATGTTTATAAATGCTTATAAATGTTTCTTAATTTTATGATTCTGTGAAGTAGCACGACCAATTTCTGCAAGAGGTGAGGGGGGTAAGAAGGGGTGCGGAGTTTAAAAAGGGAGTAAGGCGAACGAGGCGAGAGTGAAGAGAGTAAGGGGGCAGATGGAGGAGAAGAATGAGAGAGAGAGAGAGAGAGAGAGAGAGACGACACGCAAAACGATTAAACAGACGAGTTGCCAAAGGGAGGAAAATATCGTGAGCAGTGAAACAGAGAGAGGGGTGGGATCGGTTATGAAGAGCTGATTGGAGTAAGGACAGTGAGCGAAGAGGATCACATGAAACGCGGAAAAACACGAGACAACAAAACGAACGAGGGAAGAGACACTAGATTGGGAAGAGGGGAAACGTATCCGGGAAACTTGTAATGTTGAGATAGAATTGAAAAGAGACTGGGCCAGAATAAAATCCAACGAGGGGTCTCGGTTCTGAACAAATAAGGTTAAAGTAAACCAAGGCATACGTGGCTTCGTAAAAACATGCGTAAAATTGAAATGCATGTAAACAAGTCTCACAAAGTGGAAGCAATGTTTGTGGGAAGAAGAGAGGATGAGCAATACAGTACGGGGGAGGCAGAGAAAGAGAGCGGTACGGATCAGGAATGTTGAAAGGAGAGAGAAAGCCGACTAGAAAAAAGAGGGCAGGATACGGGCAAAGTCAGAAAGTGAGTGAGGTTGTTCCTGGAACGGAAAAAATGCGAAGGAAGGGCTAGACCGCATATCGCAGTTGTGACCGTATATCGCTTTCATCTTAGCTTGGGAAGGAAGCAGAATCTAAAAACAACAGTTGGGAGACTCGTGTGAAGTGGGATGAACTGGGGAGAGTTGATAGAGAACTCAACGTAGACCGAAGCAGGCGCAAGTGATTATAGAAGTAGGCAGATAACGAGATCGAGATCAGTGGTAGAGTGGAACGCCCTTTCCTTATTCTGGTAATCCTTTAAGTTATATGTAGCTAGTTGCGAATAATGACGAAGTGGTTGTGATGGGAAAGCTGCGCTGACCCAAGAAAGAGGATGGTTATAGTTGAGCGCGCCCTGGAAGGTTTAGATGAGACAAGTAATTTTCTACCAGCTTTCACGAGATGCGCTAAGGAAAGGAGCATTTAGGGGCCGGGACAGATACGGCGATAGGGAAATGAGACGAACGAGGGCTGCAACGGCGAAACCGCAACACAATCAGCTCGAAGGAACCCTTCCCCGGGAAACGTGACACGGAAGGAAGAAAACTGAGAATATGCCCGCTCAGTTAAGTTAAGAGGTAGCAAGACAGGGACACACAAATTTATAGAGTGGGGTAGCTCTAAACGAAGAAAGATCGCGGGACGTACTCATTGCAGGATGAAAAGACGAGAAAAAGAGGGAAAACACAAACATGGGGGGACGTACCGGGAGTAAGCGAGAGCATTGCCATGAGAGTGAAAGTTGAAGAGAACAGGAGAACGTAATGAAAATCAATATTATGAACGACTTTACTGCGGGGAAGTGAAGAGATGGGCAAAGAGGAAAACCAGAGCCAGCGCGCGATGGCCGCGGAGGACGGAAGTGCTCCGAAGCGAATGAGGGCATTTGGAGCGCGCGTGCAGCGCCAAGGAAGACACGAAGCACGAGAGTGACAGTTGAAGCGAGCGGTGAAGGAGACGGTGAAGCTCAGTCGAAGGGG
>BOPP01000043.1:6780013-6841135 GCA_017312745.1 Gryllus bimaculatus
ATTCAGTGGTGAAGTTCTGAGGCAATATTGTTCGTGGGTTATTCGCAAATTCAAGTTTAAATATGATAATTACGCTATCAAATTAAAAATGATATCTTACAGTGCGATTTATGTTATTTATTTACGTCAAAAACAGTTAAAAAAACTGTAATTTGTGTGGCATGCTATATGGGAGAAGTCAAATATTGACAGTAACATTTGGAATATTTCATTTGTTCATTCAATTATCATTTTAAAAATATCAGGTTTCAAAGTCGAAAGAAAATTTTGCACGTATGAGCGAAAAATGCACCTACATAGATCCTATTTAGGAGAGTTGGTATTTATTCGGGTACTATCACTAAGATTGCAGCGCCAAACATGAAAATCTCTTTTTGGAAATTTCTATTGAATATTTATGTGGCCGTGATCCGAAAGACAAATGATCAGTTCCCCATTAGGAGCCGAGACGCGCCGAGTGACCCTCAAAAGCTCGATGGACGCTGCGGGAAGTGATCTAGTCCGTGAGTGACGGAAAACCGAACATCTGAACATCCGAACATGCACACACTCGGAGTGTATTGACTCAAATTCTAGCATTACTGATCACTTCCTCATGGGCGGCTCCATGAGGGATCGGTTCAGGTCATGCCCAGAGAAACCGCCACTTGAGCTGCCCAGACTCCGGTGTGGTTTTGGTAATAGAGCTGGGAGGGAGGCAGCTTCTGCAACGCCTTGTGAAGTAAGTTCTTCTTTAGATGTTTTGCGAAGTTGTTGAGGAACAGAACATATTTTGCACCGCCATTTAAATTTTGATGTCCGGTGGTCAGGAAATAGCCGAAGACAACGATATAACAAGCAAAAATATGTAAAGAATCCATTTCCATTTAACCTTGAAATTTTAATAGCCAGAGAAAAGGTTTACAAGCTGACAATGGTACAGTCAATGCGCCAAAGTTTACAGAATACGAACCTAAAGCACTCTTTATATCAGCAGGGTCTTCCCTAAGAATGTGCGTATTATTCGCTTTTGCTTGTCCGTCTCAGTAATCTATTGTGTACGTCAAAGAAAATAGCTTTATATCGTTTGTTCCTTTAGTTAATGTAACAAAAACTTAATAATAAAACCATTGTTTCAAAACAAATCACCTTATCAATATTGTACAACTGTAGGAAAAGACCCCTAGACATAGAAATTAGATTATTGATGTTTAATAATTAATGAAACAGGCTTTCAATTCTTACTAGCTCGTGTAATATTTTGCATAGGAGATATTTAATCATATATCTTCTTGCTCCTATTTTCCTTAGGTTCGTACCAAAAATATGATGGTTGTAAGTAAATATTAAATATAAATAAATGTGTATAAATGGCTTATAAATGTTTCTATAATTTTCATGATTCTGTGGAAGTAGCACGACCAATTTCTAATTGCAAGAATGGTTGAGGGGGGGTAAGAAGTGGTTGCGGGGAGTTAAAAGGGAGTAAGGCGAACGAGGCCGAGAGTGAAGAGAGTAAGGGGGCAGATGGAGGAGAAGAATGAGAGAGAGAGAGAGAGAGAGAGAGCAGACGACACGCAAAACGATTAAAACAGAACGATGTGGCCAAAGGAGGAACAATATCGTGAGCAGTGAAACAGGAGAGCGGTGGGCATCGGTTATGAAGAGCTGCATTGAGTAATTACAGTGAGCGAAGAGGATCAGCATGGAAACGCGGGAAAAACACGAGACAACAAAACGAACGAGGGAAGAGACACTAGAATTGGGAAGAGGAAACGGTATCCTGGGAAACTTAGTAATGTTGAGGATAGGATTGAAAAGAGACTGGGCCAGAATAAATCAACGAGGGGTCTCGCGTTGAACAAATAAGGTTAAAGTAAACCAAGGCATACGTGGCTTCGTAAAAACATGCGTAAATTGAAATGCATTGTAAAAACACAGTCTCACCAAAGTGGAAGCAATGTTTGTGGGAAGAAGAGAGGGATGAGCAATACAGTTACTGGAGGCAGAGAAAGAGAGCGGTACGGATCAGGAGTTTGAAAGGAGAGAGAAAGACCGACTAGAAAAAAGAGGGCAGGGAATACGGGCAAAGTCAGAAGTTGAGATGAGGTTTGTTCTGGGAACGGAAAAAATGCGAAGAAGGGCTAGGAACGAATCGCAGTTGTGACCGTATATCGCTTTCATCTTAGGCTGGGAAGGAAGCAGATCTAAACAACAGTTGGGGAGACTCGGTTGGCTGAAGTGGTCATGAACTGGGGAGAGTTGATAGAGAACTCACGTTTTAGACCGAAGCAGGCGCAAGTGATTAGTTAGAAGTAGGCAGATAACGAGATCGAGGATCAAGTGGATAGAGTGGAAACGCCCTGTTGCCTTATTCTGGTAATCCTTTAAGTTATATTAGCTAGTGCGAATAATGCGAAGTGCGTTGGATGGGAAAGCTGCGCATGACCCAAGAAGAAGAGATGGTTATAGTTGAGCGCGCCCCTTGGGAAGGTTTAGGATGAGACAAGTTAAATTTTTCTAAGCTTTCCACGATATGCGCTAAGGAAAGGAAGCATTTAGGGGCCGGGACAGATACGGCGATAGGGAAATGAGACGCAACGCAGGGCTGCAACGGCGAACCGCAACACAATCCAGCTCGAGGAAACCCTTCCCGGGAAACGTGACACGGAAGGAAAGAAAATGGAGAATATGGCCCGCTCAGTTAAGTTAAAGAGGTAGCAAGACAGGACACACACAATTTAGTAGAGTGAGGTAGCTCTAAACGAAGGAAAGATCGCGGACCAGTACTCATTGGCAGGATGAAAAGTAACGAGAAAAAGAGGGAAAACAACAAATACGTGGGGGACGTACCGGAAGTTAAGCGAGGAAGCATTGCCATGAGAGTGAAAACGTTGAGAGAAACAGGAGATGTGCGTGTGGTGAATGGAAAATCTCGGTCGAGTGCTGTGAGTGCGGGACTTTACTGCGCTTGGGAAGTGAAGAGATGGGGCAGAAGAGGGAAAACCAGAGCCAGCGCGCGCATGGATCTGTGGTGCCCGCGGAGGACGAAGTGCTCCGTAAGCTCGATATGTGCAGTGTGCGGTGTGAGTTGCTGGCGCTGCCAGCGCAAGAAGCGTGCATCGCGTATGCTCGGGAGTTCGCGTAGTTGAAGCTGTGTCGGGTGGTGAATAGAGACTCGTGGTGGATGTGTCGCAGTCGAAGGGGGGCTTTTCCCCCTCCGGAGGCCAGGCGGGCGGGGCGGGGCGGGGCGACGGGCGGCCTACCGCAGGCCGCGCCGCGGGAGCGCGGTCGCCTTGAGAGCGGGCGCTTCGCAGTGGGCTTCGCTGATGTGCTGTGAGAGAGGCTGTTCGGTGCAGCTGAGAGTCAGGCGCGGAACGATAGGAAGAACTACGAAATAGACGAATTCCCGTGCGGGCTCGCGCGCGTGCGGTCGCGAGATTGTTAGGACCCTGCTTCGATAGTGATTGTGCGCAGTGGCGCGCAGTGACTCAGGACGCTACACGCGCCTCAGAAGTTATGCGCGATGAGAGCAACGACCGGAGTCGCGTTAACGCTTCCTCGTGCGGCTGTTGTGGGTAGGTCAGCGAGCTGCGAGTATTCCGAATCACGTGGCACGCGTGCTCCGGGACATCGAGACTCTCGCACTGCCCTCGCTTTCGAGTGGTGGTCGTCACGGCGGAGGCAGTAATGCCCTGATCACTTCTCCCGGTGTCAATAGGGTGGTAAGAGTGATTGGGTAGTGATTCGGCACTCATAAGTAGGTGATATGTGTAGAAAGGTATACTATCGATTGAAGAGATGTCTTGATGTTATTTAGCAGGAAACACGGAATTTATAGATACTCTATAATGTCTCACTTGAGAGTCTCAATACATTCTATATAATGGACTGCCTCGCAGTTCAGCCTCTACCCAACTTTACAATTCATACACTCTCGTTCAATTCTCACACGACTCTTGAATTTTCCTCCTAATTGTGAGTGGTCTATACTCGTCTACGTGAGATATGCCATGTAAATTCATACATGATAGTCATGATGCATTGGACCCTAATCCACAGTGAGTATCGTAATCCATGATAACATACCGCCCGTTCTTCCTTCTCGCAGGGACATTTCTCCCTTCGCACCTGACTCAGGATTTTCGCCGCAGACTAAGTCCTATGCTATTAATAGTGCGGCGTCTCTAATCCATGCTCTGACTAAGTACTGACGAGAAATTTCTAGAGTCGGCTTCATCTGATCGGTTTAGGTTTCCAGTGGTTTCGTCCTCTCTCGATATCTCATAAATACATCTTACCGAATGTGTTTCTTTTAAAGGACAAGGTGTGACACTCGCCGTGAGGTAGATGACCTATATATGCTGGATCTTAATATTATTCTACCGGCAAGTGCCAGTATTGCAACGACACACTCGATCGTGTGAGCTCCTCTTTTTTGACCTAGTGCTTCTAATACCTCGCGATTGTGGCGTATTAATTACGACATTAGACTATGCGTCTTATGTCACGTCTCTCAGGACCACATGTGTGGAGCGATCGCGTCTCTCGCGCCGAGCTTAGAGCTGTCTTGCCCGCCTCGCGCTAGTACGTGACACCGCTGGATGAGGCGTATAAAACCCTGTGCGACGTTGTCTCGCTGCAGCTCTGATCTCGTACGGTCGTGAGAGGATGAATAAGAATTTAACGCGTTCCATAGACCTTCCCGCGATAAAACATGCATCTCATGTTAGTTATAGATGATAGATTCTCCGTGTAATTCAAAAACATTCGACTTGAAGGAGATAATATATGTGGTACGGCCGATCTTCATTGGCGTCGTCTCGATATGCGGGTTCATCTTGTCTCTCATATCTCCTTGATTCCAGAATCCCATTCACAATCCACTCGCATCTGCCTCTCAATTTAACCTTCTTTGTGGATCTCAGTAATGACATACTGACTAACGAGAACTCAATAGTGTAATACGTATGATTAGGACATTGATAGGAATTATAAGAGAATGCAAAATAGCTATTGTTATAGATACCGCGCTGAGATGTACGTGTAGCATATTGTAATATAAACTCAAGATCAGCTTTATGACGATGATACGCGCGTTGTTCTCATGTGATATAGAACACTGTGTTTCGCAGACTCCAAAACGAACTGCAGTTTGAATTTCATTTTGCTGCATTGCCACAAATAGTAACTCGCCCCTTTACCTCTACTTACTACGACAAGAAGCGGAAGAGTAAAGATGATATAGTCAGCACGAAATACGCTGCAGCTATCTCTCGCTGTGTGTATGTGATTTACTATGTACTCTCAATGAGCGTGCGTAATTGGAATCAGTTGTTTCGATTCCTCATTGCACAGCTTCAAGAGAGACGCACCTCCTCTTATACACGATTATATTTCTATGTGTTTAGAGTCGTTTGACGTTGTGTGTATCGGATTGCGCACCAGGTTATCCTCAACAGACAGATGCCTCATATCTAAATCACTGTCTGTTATCCCTGCGTATTATTGGCGCTGGTTAGTAGCAGATATGGAACTCTAACGAAGATATAATATAGAAAGTTTGAGGATAATCATTTTTATAGTGGCACACAGTGATAACCATAGTTTTCGTTCTTGAACTCGTATCATTGTAGTGGCATCATCTCGCTAATTGACATCTGTGACACTTAGATGAACTAACTATGTGATTAACTAGAACGTGGATCATGGGTCAAGCGCTAGTGCTTCAGCCATATTTTAGGGTTTGTTTCTATTATTATAAGTAGTGCGAGATAACTTTAGCAATATATTTCTATTATATATTATAAATATTTAGTGATCTTATTATCTTTATAATATACAATAGACTCTCTGCAATGCTTTTTCTATTTTTTATTTTATTAAGAACTGTTGGTAAACAAAGTATTTTTGCGTCAATAGAATCAGATTGCCTTGATGTGTTAAGCTTGAGAGGACAAGATTTTCAAAGTGTGTGTACGGTACAGAAATTTCGTGGTGACACGATGCCAGAGATATACCGGAAATCTAGCGTCTGGAGTTGTCACTTAGGCGTAGCGAATGAGTGAATCATGATCCTCAAAGACCGCACTATATCTATATCTATTCATTATTACTCTCTCTCTCTTAGCATGCCAACTTATCGACTTGTGTCTCAGGTATTGCGCTAATAGACCAGTTTGCACGTTATCCAATTTAGTTGGTAGGTGCTGATATCACGATCAAAGCATGTTTCGAGTGTGTTATCAGGGAGAGACTGTCATATTAGTAACGGGGGGATAATAGCCAGTCGTCAACATTATCAGCATCTATAGGGATTCATTGGTACGTCCAATGCCAGAATACTGTATACAGCAAGACACTTTTTAACTAAATGTGTTGATGCATAAAGCAGAGATTAGATGTTGTCAACAATAGATCTATATTTACAACAGTTTAGCAATTCGGTGCTCGAGCATTTAGGTATTTGATGGCTATTAATAAACGTATAGTGTGATATCAGGATACTAGATATAATATAGTTTATATTAGAATATCTTTTATCTATGTCTTACGTGTTTTTTTATACGTCTATTTTTCACACGTATGTTTTTCTCTTTTTATATTACTAATCACTCCTAATACTATATTGTTGTATGTGACAATATTTAATTATTCAGCGAGTTCTATTATTCGAATTTTTTTTATATATGCATTTTTATTTTAACTAAGTCCATATAGTATAATATCTGTTTCTCAATCTTTCGGACATCATGTAGATATATACATATAATAATTAAATATTAGTGATCGTTAAATTATACGTTTTAAGGTACTTTAGATATAAAGGGGTATTTCTATTACATTGGTCACTACTCTCATTTACTATACTATGTTACTAGATATTTTGTATATTATATATGTGTCTATTATTATAAATAATTTCTCTCTCTCATTGTAAATTTATTGATAAATATATATTAGCTGTGTGTGCACATTAATATGTATGGTATGTTAATTCTTTTCTTTATCTTAATTATAATAACTCTTATGTGTCTATATTGGTTTTTTGTGTGTGGTGTGATAAAGATTCTAATTATGGAATTATCATTATATGGGTTTTGTATTTTTCTCTTCATTTTATAATGCCACATGTTCGTACTTGTTATCTTTGCTTGTAATACTGTTTCTTCTCTTTCCTTTTGCTAATGTATCTGTTGGTGGATAGTTGTGTGTTATGTTCATCTATTTGTCTTTGGCTCGTACTCGTGGGTTCTGCTGGTGTGCCTTGTCGTTTAGCAGCTGTGGATGGTTTCTCTCTGGGTCTCGTTTGTTATTTCATCTTATGTTCTATATTATAATGTCATATATTTATAATATTAATAATCTCTTTTAGTTCTTTACTTTATAACCAACATATTTTTTTTTTTTTTTATATCTCTCTAAATTACTTTTCTTTCTAATTAACTTCTTCTGTTTTCACAACTATTCATCCTCTTTACTTGATTGCTTTTTTTTTTAGTAGTGCTCGTTCGTAAAGAATTTATTTTCTCTCTCCTTTGTTGTCTTATACCATTGCGAGGCCACTCTGAGACAAGAGAATCAGACGCACGTGAATTCCTCTCTCTTGTGCGATACGTGTGTGTTCACACTGTCGTGCTGAGTCCATGTTGCTTATACTCAATACAGCGTTTCTCACTTGTAATTCACAATACTAGATATATATACATGCAACTAGTGAAAAGAAGAGGTGAATCCTACTACTTATCATTTGCTTAATATTCTAAACAACGATAATGATGGTGTTCCATTTTTAATTATTCCATCGTTCGTCGCCCTCCTCACCTCACCCTCGCTCTATATTACTTATATATGTATCTATATGTGATCTAGCTTGGTTGCTGGTATTTGTGTTTGTTAGCAATGCGACACTCCCTAGATTTCGTGTCAATGAAATAAAAATATACAGGTGTCTAGTGCAAACAGCCGAAGCATAGCTCTTCGTGGGACTGAGTTTAGTTGTATATCGAAATGACTATAACGAATAGATACAATAGTACGGGTGAAGAGTTTACATTCAGAACTACGATGCTACGTTTGTGTGAATTGTAATGAAACTCATACGCTGATCTGTTTTCAGTCTCAGAAGTCTCGGATAGATACTCTTAGATACTACTCATATCATAAGTAAGTGAGAATGTGATAGTGTTTCTGATAGATTTCAATTATTATGGTGTGTGTAGTGTGTCTGATAGTATTTTTAGTTAACTATCGCCTACCAGATTACCTGTGAGTACTTCGCATAGTCTTATTCACGCTCGTATAACTTCCTCTTGACTCACTAGCAAACTCCTCCTGCGCAGCAAATTTAGCTGACTTCTCTCTAAGTGTCTCTCGTGTGATAAGAACGTATCTCGCTCCGCACATGTCATTTGACATAGAAATAATATCGTATACTTTTCGCCGGATGAAGGTTGTAGAGCGGGATGCGATTTGATAACGAATAAGTTTACGTGATAGTGTCATCCGTTACTGCCTCGGGTTCTCGCGACAGGATCGGCTCGTCTCTGTCAGACCGATGTGCTACGGTATTGCAGCTCTCCGTTAGTTTGGCTCTTCTTCAAAAGTGGATATAGCAAGAAATGGTTCACTATCCGAGAACGCTATAAGAAACTCTTACCGACTGCCGCCTGAAAGCTTGCCACTCGGAGCGAGAAGTGCGAGGCCCTCCTACCGGTCGCGACACGAAACTCGCCCCATTTCATCCGCGAAGACCAGGATTCCTCTGCCTGCAGAGAAGAAAACTCGTGTGCATTCTCGCAGGTTGCGCTAACACAAGATACAGATATAGAGTTGCTGACGGTGCAGACTTGACGTGAAGCGCCAGGCATATATTAGTGGCTCGACTCTGTCGATGCTGGCAGATATAGTGCCTGTCGCCCATCGATTTCGATCAGACCACACTATACTCTGCCTATCCCAGCTAAGGTGCCCTCTGATCTGCTGCGTAGCGCTGCTCTCGAAAGTCGCGCAAACTTCACAAGAAATTCCCTGTGACATGTGTGCGCACTTCTTAGACTCTCGCTCTACTGACTTGCTAGCTACATTAGCGTCCGTAGCATTGATCTGTATGTGATAAGACAGCTGTGTTGACAGCTTACTCATGTCTCTTTCATTGTAGATATATCTCTGAGTGTGCTTTATCGAATCTTTAATTGTGTACGTGGTATAATTAAAGGGGAAATTATTTCCATAACAGAGTTATGATAATAGATAAGCAATTTTTGACTTTATACATTAAAAATAATCAACTAAATAACGCATGCACATATGTCGAGTTGTTATTATTTTAGAAACTTAGAGGAAAGTATCGTGGAAAAGGAATCTTTTTTAAATTGGACGAAACCGCTAACCCCCATATGTATCTACAAATGAAACTTCAAAAACTACTTCCCTTAAAACTGAATGGGTGAAAAAACAAAACGGTTAAAATGGGCATTTTATAATTTTCATATATCTGTTTAAGTCAATTCACTGTAAAAGTTGTGGTGCTTTGTTTTATCAAATTAAATATCAATCATTAAAATTTGTTCATTAAAACCTCGCGTATACGAATACATATGCTCTCACTGTTGCAGAGTCAAAGATTTAGCTCTATCTCGATACAGAGAATAAAACGCGCTTTTCCACTGCGACATAGTATCCTCAGATCTGCAAAGATCTAGATTATAAGCGCGATATACTTGTGATTAATCACAACTACACTCTCTACCATGATATACTTATTGATATAATTTCTCTAAATTTTAGTGTTTACCTTCAATTAAAAATTAGCATTAAATATAGAAATGGTATTGAAAGAGATATGAGGAAGTATCTCTCCGACTTGAGCATCGATACTGATGACCTCTATATGATGAAACATGTGCAGTACATATGTACTTGTGCAGATGATTGCTCTAGAACAGTATATGCGAGCGAGTATATATCAAGCTATGAGTAAAAAAACATAGTATCATAATAGAAATTGGTTGTAGGTTGTCTCCCACGCGCAGGTCTGTGGGATATTAGCAATCACTGCGCGTCTGTATAGGTGAATGTATTAGCTCGCGCAAGAGCAGCTTACAGCTGACCGGGCGACTCTAGAAGGAAACATTTCCTTAGACGGAGTCTCGCATGTTGACCACGCAGACACAGCTCCTTAGTGTATCTGCTCTCGACGGAATAACGGTTACCCTATGCACTGCGCGCTATGGTCGGCGCGGAGTCCTGCTAGATCCCACCTCTAGAGTATGTTCGCGAATCGCTCGGCGCGAGTCTGCTGTCAAGATAGTTGCTCGCCGGCGGCGGTAGGCTCGCAGACATTGACAGGGTTTGTGGGTGCCGACGCGCGCGGGACAGGCATACTGCGCTCGTACTCTCTGTCTCTCCAGCAACTTGAGCTCGCACCAGTATCTCTTCTAACCAGACGACACGCCCCTACCCCAAGGCTCGCCACCTAGCACTCGACCCTGCGCGCAGCTCTGCTCCCTCGCTGCAGCCGCGCCCGCGACCCTATTTAAGATCATCTCTGTGCTCAAGCAGCCAAAAAGAGAGTGCTTTCCGCAGCAGAAGCTTCTCGTGCAGACGACTGCCGACAAGTGCTACTATACGTACGCCACGACTTAGTACACACCAGAGATTCTTTTGGCATATATGCCGTGTGAGTACGGCTACTGGGACACGTTTGCTTCCATTAAACGCAAACACTTATAACTAGAAAATATCTTTAATGGCAGACGGAAACCTTCTTCCTTCATGTTGCCATGACGCCAGCTGGCGTGGCTTATGGCAAGCGGTAACATCGATTCTAAGTTCTTAGTCTCGTAAGTGTAGTGTGTTTTTCATTCCAGGAGCTGCGTGCTCTCTCTCTCTCACCCGAGTATTTCGTGCACAAGAGGCACACGCGCGCGTACAGCGAGATAGCTACATAATATCTTCGTATCCTTGTTGTGCATAGTCTCGACAAATTGCTATTAGCCTGTTATTGTTATTATTGTTTTCGTAGTCTTGTCCGTGTAGATTGCACTCGCTCAGAAACCACTGACTTCCTTTCACATTTATACACTGACAAACAGTACAGAGCGACAAACGCGCACAACGATCGGCGCGCGATTGCGCTGGCACACCGTTCTTCATGTCGAGATTTGTCGCTCCCGCGGCATGGCGCTTTTAGGTGATCGATCAGCAATGAAGAGTATACGCTTGGAAACAGAAGGATATCTCACTGAGACGACCTCGGACTCGCGTCACGATCTCGTGCCATATTAGTACTCTCAGCATCTCTCATGAAACATCTCGACCTGGCTACCATCGTGACTCGATACGAAAGTACAGGTAGCTCAGTAGATAGACATTTACTATTATCTCAAAAATACATAATTGCTGAATAATAATACACTACAGTAAAAGTTATAACCTAATAGTTGAATAACCTAATACTCTCAGTAAAAGTTAGACATTATAGTATGCTCAAGTGAATATTTATTATTGTATATGTAGTGTGTGTGTGATCGATGATTCATAGTGATGTGTTAGATAAGTAAGATTTTAATATAAAATATACCTCATATAACGAATGTGTGCTGTTTAGATCACATTAGACATATTGTATCATGATTATATCTAGACTAGATTTATCGATAGCCTTACTTGGAATTATCATACTATACAGAAACAATGTTTTAGCTTTACTATAGAACTCTACTGATAGTCCTACTGAGACTACATGTGATACTCAGAAATCTGAAGCTATATACAAGGAGGTCTATCTGATGTACTAAGAAATTCATGTCATCATGGAGGCTCTTACATGCTCTGTTACAGGACTCGGTGCAATATCACCGCAGCTTTTATATGTAATTTTACGATTAGAGAAATGAAATATAACATACAATCTCTCTTTGTATCGGGATCTATAGTTCATCGCATATAGGAATATAGAACAGATCTCCCACTCCATTATGATATATAGACCATACGCATTCATGATATTATTGACCTGAATATGTTTTGACGCAATGATTACTCGCGAAATGTCTAATATTCATAGTTTATCTGCCACGTCTATTACTTATACTATATCTTGATTAAGAGAAATCTACACTGCTCTCACCAAGATGGCCTTACTCGAATTACATACTTGAAAAGTGAGTAGACGTACGTGCCACGAACGATCGTCGTACGAGCAGGATGTCTATGAGGTTAGTAGTCTGTCTTCCTCACGTCGCAGACCACTGCCCAGGCCGTTCAGCTCAGCTCATCACGTACACTCTATGTGTGATACACACGTAACTATATCTGCTCGCAGACATCATAGTCACTCTTCCTGTGACGTGCGCTCAACATTTCACTCTGCCTCGACGCCACACACTCACACCCGAAATACTTCTGCTCACACACAGCCTCCGCACGCAGGCCGGACTGCACAGTTCTCGACTCGGCGTGAGTACTGGCGCGCTGCGTAAATGTGAATATAGCAAGTAGATGAATTGAACGTATCATCGCTCCACTCGCCTGCTCGAATCGCACCCTGACTGAAACTAACCCGCTAAACGCAGCACTCAAGCCTATGACTACCTCGTACACGGACAATAGCACACTTGCAGCATAAGATTTACTCTCAGAGCGGCAGTATCCCTGTTCGCATACTCTCCTGCGCTCTCCGGCTCACCTATCCACTCGCATCCCTACAGATCTACTCCTCATAAAGGGTTTCGGTACGACTGCTCTAATTTTACGTTTCACCCATTCATATGCTCGCCTCTCAGCTAAACGTCATACTCTCGTAGGACGCTCATTGAGAGAACGGAACCCAGATAATTCATACCCCGCACTTTCTTAGCTAGCTCTCAGGGTAGTCCCTCTCTCCTCTGTCTTCAACTCATACCAATATCTTCGTACGCGCCGCCTGACGTCCACTCAACTATTTCCACACCTCATAATTTAAAAAATAAAATTTTAAAAAGTGCTGAGATTAGCTACATTTGAAAAAACATTTGATATCTTCGTTTCCCGAGTTATAAAAAACTTTATGCAACGGTGAACGACAGTGCAGATTTTATTTTTCAGTAATGACAACAAAATAGTTACTCGCCTTTGTACCACTAGAAAGCAAAAGGAGGTTTACAAAATCTATTAGTGCAAGGACCCCTCAACGTGAAGAAGGAAAGGGAATACCGTAGAAACAATTGTTCTGATCAGTCGTAAAGTAACCACATACTCAGCCCGGTGGTTCAAAACTTGCAGGCAACAAGATCATCGTACTCAATGCATCATTTAGCAACATTGACGATTGGCGTATTGTTCCTGCGCATGCCTCCGCAGTTCTCACAACAAATGTTATGAGAAAATGAAAACTCGAGAGACGGAGAGGATTCTTCGATGAAACCATGCTGTCATACCACTTGGTTCTCAATTTACCAAGATTGAAGCAAGCTTGGCGTCGTGTGGGTTAGTGTCGGCGTTCTAGGATTAGTAGTCATACATTAGTGTTTCGTGTACTACTATTTTCCCTTAGTTATGTATCATGCAATAATATTCATTATGAGCAGCACTGAATGACCTCGCGGCTAGCCATCGGTCGGGTCCCAGCTAGGTCCACGCTTTCCGACCCCGTACCCCACCTCACGCCCCGCCTCCACGCCCGCCACCGCCAAACTCCACCGTACGCTGCCGTCCCCCGCCTTTCGAATCTGGTACGCCCGCCCCCCCGCCGGGAACCGCGGCTGGCTCCCGTCTCGATTTCCTCGCGTGTAAATTGATACCTCCGAATAGCGCGGGGTGCGTGCTTTTTAGCGCTCGGGAAGCAACCCGTTCGAGCTTTTACAGCGCCGGGTATTTGGACCCTCAGCCCCCCGTACCCCGCAGGACGGCCGCGTTGTTACAGGTGATCCTCGAAACCAGTTTATTAGATTGCATGTATAGCTCGAAATATTCGATATTCACGACAAAACGTTATGAGTGGTCATTGTTCGGAAATGTAATGCAATCTTGGCTTAAATGTCATTGAAAATCCCAAACCAACAAAACAGTTTAGAATGTTTAACAGCCACACATGGACAATGGCTTCCAGGACCAGGTTTGACAACATCCATCGCATGTCTCATTCTATCTCGGGAACGGATATAAGTCCCCACCACATTTCAGTCCTCATAACACCTCTCTATACTATATTATGAAATCGGATTGTTCGTAGATTCTGATAAGCGCCACGGTCGCTCCGTCAACGCATAGGCAGTTCCTTACTCCGCGAGGAAAAACAATAATAATGATTGTTTCAGCAGTATGCGATGTTACTTTTTATGTTGCGATGCCACCAAATATACGTCCATAGTCCAACGTTGCTATTGAATACGCCAGTATTATTTTACAAGGCATACTATGGCGTTGTCGTCGCTACCTTCGTTCTCAATAATTATGGATCCTAAATAATTCCAGAAAACTCTGTACAGTTCCATGACTACTTTTTTGAATGTGTTGTAATGATAGGAGATACAACATTTATGTTTGGCCTCGATCGCAATGAATAATTAAATTCATTCTTAAATCTCTGTAACAAAACATTAAGATGCGATAGACTACTGAAACTTCCAAGAAGTACTATAGCGCGAAGATTGAATTCTGGGCGAACCGGTCAAGCACTGCGGGAATCCTCTTGTCTTCTACCACTCAGGGGGCCACAGATCATTAATATCATTTTTCTATGGTGCGCTACTAAAAACACGAACAGTGATCATTTAAACGCCAGCGTTTCAAATGAATTATTGGATTTAATAAAGCCTTTAAGTTAATCAACCCAGGAAATAAACAAATGGTGTGGAAAAAACCATCTTTAGGTTTACTGTTTAACAGAGTCGGTTCACAATAGAAGCAGTCATTATGCAACATTTATTTACATCTACAACGCTCATCTGTACAACGAAACATCCAACGAAACAACCTCGTACTGCTCCTTCAAATTCGAGCCATAGGTACAGGTGAAACACCTCGCGTTACCTGGTATAAAAACTTCTTTAATTAAAAATTTATAAGGTTTCTAAAAGTGCAGAAAAGGAGGCACCTTTGTTCTCTGTTACATCACGATGGCTTTCTATTGCTCTGAGAGCAGACTTGACACCATTGGTTCAAACGCCTGACTAAACCAGGCGCGCAGCGGGCGTGTGCGGATGCAGCGCGTAAAAGAACGCTACTTACTTTCATGACATGTTCAATTTTATACTCAATTTTATCTACAAATCGCTTATGTGAGGTGGGGACATGAACGTAGCGGGGTATATTTACGACTGCGAGCAAAGATTTTGTACCATCTGTGCAGGCTAGATGGGTCAAGCGCCAATAGGCGAGCCCTGCGGGCGGTTTGATGCGGCGTGCCCAGGCGGCGCGGCTTGGGCTAGGTGGCGGCGACGCTGCGGCGGCTGCTGGGATGTGGAGCGCTTGAGGCTTGACTGAGGCTCGGCTGGACGGGCGGGAAGCGGCCTGCCGATTGGCCGACTTATAGCGGCATCCAGGGTGGCGGCGGCGGGGGCAGGGGCGGGCGAGGGAACGCCGGCGCGGCTGCGCGGGGGCGGCCCCAGAAGACGCTCCTTGAGGTGGGGAGTAAGTGATGATGAGGAGATCTGCATCTTTGAAGTGACGTCGCTGCTGTGCATGAGATTTGCATCGAGTGCCATATTCTACAATCAAATGTTCTTCGTTTGAGACTGCCCTAACTTTCACAAGTCTCATACCCTTATACATAAGTAAATGTACACCCGTAAGGGTGTGTGCACCTTATGTTTGCAGTATGTAATTCAGTGATGTGAGTAGTGTAGAGTGCTGTGAAGGCTTCTGCGCCGAAATTATACAATATGAATAAAGTATTTCAATTGAGGGCCATTGCAGGATTGAGACTGAAAAGTTAAGGTATTTTTGCACCACGTGGTTTCAGAATAAATAATAGGGGAAGGATGCCTAATTTGAAGCCAGTCATTGCTATTCTTTTCCATGCTCACAATGAAGATTTAATTATATATTTAACAATTTCCAATTTATGTACTTCCAATTTCCAATGTATGTCCAATTATGTACTAACTATGTACTATTACGAAATATAATGTTTTATTTCATTGTTTTCGATATAGATGGATGAGGAAAACTAAAAGTGTGCAATCGGTCCAAACCCAGACACCGTTCGCATCTTTTGGACTGACAGTATCCCAAGTCGTACAAAAAATGCAAGAGTGATACTAAACAAATTGGAAAAACAAATATGTTTATTGAAAATGAGCAAAACAATTTGTTTTCATTGTCTGAATATATTGTATTAACATTCAATATATAAGCCCTATTATGGTGTATTAGCCTTATTATTAACCATTCTGAATCTGTAATGGAGGTAGTGAATTAATTTTCTTAGTGTGAATATATTTGCTTGTGATTTATGTGCACTAATATGGTCGATTGTATATATTTTTGCAGCTCATTTTGGAATTCATTAAATGTACGAAGTAGGTATATCTGAATGCTATGGAAATAGGGCTGTCATGTGTGGTCTGGAAAGAGCACTAGTTCTGAACTATTAAATTTTGGTACATCTGATAAATAAATGTTGAACAGAAATGGTGAGGCACTCCTACAATTATTTTATGCCGACTACTAAGTGTGGCATTACGTTTGAAATAGGCGAGATGGCCTGAAGAAAACTCTTAGTATTATCGTAGATATATTGTGACGTACCTAATTGCCTACTTATAAAGTAATCCTATATGCCGTAGCTCATTATAGGCCTTTTGAGTGTCAAGGAACACTGCGATGGTATATTTTTGTGGAAAGCGTTTGGTATAAAATCCGTGTTTAGTATCTAATGACTAGTTGCATGTTTTCTGTAACGCAGAATTGTGTTTTAGGTATTGCCATAATGTCTATTAAAAATTTGGTTAGTCGGACTAAAACTACTTTTTCGAATACTTTAGCTATGGAAGGGAGGAAAGTAATCGGTCTGTAATTCGATGTCATATGTGGTTATTTCCCTGGTTTATGAAATGGTAGAATTATTAGTTTCTTCCTCTCGTCTGGTAAGTAACCCAATGATGTAAGTGCAGAAATTCCATTTTTATGCAATGCTTAAAGTGTCTTATTGGTCTTATGTGGTCAGATCTCGACGATTTTCTTTCTTTTAATTGCATTATAGTTCTAGATGATTTGGAAGGTCATGTAAATTTGATTTTGACTGGTACTATTGTTTCTTTTACTTTTGATTCATAATCTATGAATTTCTGAAATATCATCGTCTATGGTTGCATTAATAGCAAATATACAATCAAAATGCTGGGCTATATCCTCTGTTTTTTATGTCCTGCATTTTAAAATGCTTCGTCTGTATCGCCTTTTAATATTGAGATGTTCGGTTTTTCTCTACATAACCTTTTATTGGCTGACCATAAAACCCTACTATTCGCGTGAATTTGTTTTGGTGTTCTTGCATTTACTTTACCTTTTATGTCGTATCTTCGTGCTGTTTGCCAGTATCCTCTCAGATTATGTTTTATTTTAATGAACTTGACAATTTTTATAGGTTTTCTGTTTTGTAGAGCTATTAATTTCAATGGACTTTTTTATTGTTAATTAGTTTTGAATTGTTTGTGTCAGCGTCAGTGCGTTATTTCTTCAATGAGTATGTTAGAGGGGGAGATAAGATTTATATCCGTCTCTTCTTGCAATTATTTCAATTAATTTTACTGTTTGATTCCATATTTGATATAATGTTATGTAATCTGGAGTGCTCTTATATTATTACAATTTCTGGATGATAATCTGAATCTAGATCCGCTGATACTCTCCGTTCAATTGATAAATTAATGTTTTATTATAATGATATCCAAAATGTCTGTAATTCTATTTATATCGTCCGAATAATATGTGTGATGTAAGGATGCTAAGACATTAAGGTTGTGTGATGCGACGAATGAAAGAAGTTCATGGCCTTGTTGGAGAGTAACATTACATCCCCAAGTCTTGTTTTTACTATTTAAGTCACTCATAAGATTTATATTGTGATTATAGTGGAATATTTCATTATATTGTGTTAAAGGAATTTTTATTGGAATGTTTGAATGCTGTAATTAGGGTAATACAATTATTTCTAACTTCAGTAATTGCGGCTATGGTTTTTGGTTAATTTGTTTTGATCTAATTGAAGCAACTCCTTCTGATGCTGTGTCAGAATGTCCGTCATTTCTATATATTTTTACTTCCCCGTATACTGAGTAATGAAAGGACGAAAAGTTATATAATTCTGCGAAAAATCGATTTTGAGATTTCAACGGAAATACGCGTTTTAGGGTATCCTGATACTTAAAAAAGTGTTTTTTTAAATGTCCGTCCGTCCGTCCATCCGTGTGTCCATCCGTCCGGTGTATGTGAACAGCACTAGCGCCTCCCCCTCCTAAGACCCTAAGGCACACCTTCGTTGAAGAGAACGGTTTTCCGTCTTATTGGTTGCATTTCAAATCGATTTTTTCGAACACTATAACTCGTAAATCGTCTATAATATATATGTATTGAGGTGTACAAATTTGTTTTTTGATGACGATATGGACCCCAATTTAGCTTAAATTCCTCTACCCCACGGTGCTATATTTTAAACTAAGAACTATTTGTGCAAGTTAGAAACAGAAAAGTTTTTCTGCCCGTCAATATGATGCGAAATCTCAAGTGATGGAGCCTGCCACATTCTCAACCCATGGGGCAGTGTCTCCCTCCTGGACGGTAACTTATTTGAACGTTTTCAAAGAAAGGGTTAATATTTTTGTCAAAAGATTGAATGTTGCGGAATTCGGAATCCTGTGGTATCACGTAGTCCTTTGAGATCGCTTAGTTCGCCTACCCGTTAAACCCACACCGCCCCAGTCGACAGTCTTTTACTTCAATACAATGTTAAAGAACGGACAAAGTCTAGCAGTATTCATTACATTTGTTCAAATATACAAATTATTAGTGTACATGAATTCCATAAATCCACCAATGCAGCATATATCCGTCTGCGGCACATTGGACAAAAATATGGACGAAAATAAATCAGACGGAGGAAAAATATTTTTTTCTATCTTCCGGTGCTGTATCACGGCTATCACAGCTCAACATGTTGTGTGGGTTTTTAAAATATTTTTTTAGTAATTTACATTTTGAAAACTTGATATTTTTTCCTATACTATTTAAGAGCATATTCTTTATTGTTTAATAGTTCATTGCATTAATATAATAAATAAAAAGTCTATCTTTCATGATGTAAAAAAAACAGTTGGTGAATTTTCCACAATATTTTCAGAGCGCCCAAAAAAATATAAAATTCTTTCTTCTCGGTATTCTTGTTCACCAGAGAGGACCAAAATACCCAGAAATCATTTAGACCAGCCGTTGTTATTTCGTGCGCCGAGTCAACAGTGCAACGTTGATGCGTCAAAGAAACACTTGCTGAATGTAAAGATGTGCAGACCTTCTAGACAGAAATGGTTTGGAAAATTTTAAGATCGCAGTCCATGCGCCTGTGAATATTCAACAGAATTAAACGTGAGCTATGACGTGGAAATTTACGTAGGATCAAGGTGTGCTCTCTTTACATGTTTTGTCACCTTTTCTTCGCAGATATTAGTATTATGGTAATGTGAACTTATCCTAGGATGCTAACTGATGGCTTAAAAAGGAGAGGGAGACAGAGAGAGAGAGAGAGAGAGAGAGAGAGAGAGAGAGAGAGAGAGAGAAGGAGGCAGAGAGGAGGGAGAGAGGAGGGAAAGAAAAGGACGGAGAGAGAAGAAGTGAGAGAGAAGGAAAGAGAGAAGGAGGAAGAGAAGGAGAGAGAGAAGAGAGATCGCTGTGTGTTGAGTTGGGGTGATCCGGGTAACCATCACCGGTCACATATTCCCTCTGAATCCTCTCCATCATCATTCTCGTCGTAGTAGTAAGGTTCTCAGAGACAAATTTCATGCCAATATTACTGGGTGAGGTGGCTCAGGGCATCAACTTCTGCACTCTAGTGTCTCTGACAGAGGTCTTACAGTTCGAGTCACGACAGTCTCGGAATTTTCTCCACTATCTAGGAAGATACGTGGACTTGAGCCCTCCGGAGGAAATGTCTAGTCACCGGCTGCTCTGATCAGCAATTTTCCGTGGTTTCTGCGATCTATTTATTTGTCTATTAATTGATTTATTTACTTACTCAAAAACAGTAAAAACTATATGTATTACTTAAAATAGTTGATTGATGAGTAAACGTTTTTCTTAAGAGGGGAAACGGCGGGCGTGGACGAAAGAACTTATAGGAGAGGAGTAAAGAACAACAGCCATGATACGGAACAGGATGGGAAAGATGCAAAGGTCATCATAGTCTGCTGCTCATAAGAAGACGTTTTTTACGGAAATTACTCGTGTCCTCAAAAGATGCGGATACCTCAAGCGTGGTTGAACAGAGCGTAGAACTGCGTCTAATGAAATTCGCTTCGTTGATATAAATGCAGGAGTATATATATGCTTAAAGAAACATTTATTGAAAAGTGACTATTAAGTGAAACAATTAGTCCCGTATCTCGGAAGGCGAGTTGGTTCGGTGACGGTGGCCGTCGTCTTGACCGCTGCATTTCTCATTGCTCCTCGGCCGTTGCCGCAGCGCCGTCTAACGTAACAATGCTCCAAAGAGTGAAAAATCCTAATCTAAGGCGCTGCTCTAACACTTAAGAGTATACAGAAAAGGCCTCTTGTACCTTCATTACGTAACCTGGTTAGTTTCCGCTGCATGGAATTTTGTATTTAATTTTGTCCTCAAAAACCGTGGAAAATTTCATCCCGAATATCTTCACAATGGAAATGAGATCAGTTCTCTCCAATATTCAGAAAGCCTGATTTCGACCATGACATGTGGTCCACAGAATAAGCTACTGGTGCTTAACTGCACATACTTTCTGGTATTAATTCTAAATTTGCACTTTTCGAAAATTAAGATTCAACGAAAATAAGACCCGCGCTATTCTTATAAGCGATCCTTCTTCTATCCGTAGGGGGAAATTTAAGAACAAATTTAAAACGGTTTTAAAAAAAAAGTTTTTAAAGTAAATTTCAGTAATTTCAATTCCAAATTACGCGAAAACTACTCGTTTCTTCAATGAAATGCAGAAGACCTTTTTTAAAGAGCTGATTCGTTGAAAAATACTTTCTCTAAGGCAAAAATTTGTATCTTCAATTTTGTAGTTTTGAGATATTAACTTTTTACAATTTTCTAAAATTAGGAAAGTTCACCGAAATGGGACGATCACAATATTTTTTACCGTTCCTTGATGCATACGAAGAAAACTCATATTTTACTCATACTCATATTTTCGATAAATTGTACATAATCTGATTTCAAGATTTGTTTTTATGGGCAGATTTATTAAGGAATAAATCTCTATCTTCAATATTATAGTTGTAGGAGGAAAAAAATGTACTTTTGCATATTTCGACAAATCTGGACTTTAAACTAAAATGAGACCTGCACCATTCTTTTAAGTGTCCTTTACGCTATCGGAGGTCAAAGTTTGATAACAAAATTTGGTGCCATTTGTAAGAAAATTTTGAAATTATGGTTGATGCTCCATGCAAAGTAACCTCAAAAATAAAAATATCCGTTTGAAGCTCCCCAACCCTCTAGCTCGTTCAGATCGATCGGGGAATATAAATTTTGAAGAAAGTTGTCTGAACGGTTTAAGCCCTGGCGTTGACCACCGACGAACTGACCGAGTTAAAATCTTACCGTTCTTCTGCGGCGTGGTGTGGACGGCGAGTAAACTCGGAGGACCTGAGTTTGAGTCTAGTTGGAGAAAATAATTCTTGCTGGTTAAACAATTTTTGCATATTTATGTAGTAGTGTAAAGCAGCGGCGCAGTTTGCAATAATGCGAGAAAGTGGGTACTGTTGTCCCACCACTTGTTTCTGTTTCAAGCACCCACAACTCGTGGATTGTGGACACACCGCTGAGTAGAAGTAATTTACTGTATATAGCAACAAGTTTCATCTACTTTTTCGTTACCAGGGCCCGGCAATAAGAGTTTTTCTGCCGGAAATTCGCCATTTTCCGGCGCACGATTACTTAACTTTCCCTCCTTACGAAGTAAGTGCGAGAAAGTAAAAAACAGAAATTTGTTTACAACGCTGTTCAGATCCGCTTGATGATCCACTTATTACAAACCGCTACTCAGTGCTCAACTCCCTCAGTATGAGGTCAATGTAGTATAAGTATTATTGAATACAATCAATTGCTTTAGTTTTAAGCTTATCATGATTATAATCCAAAATAAGACTGATATTAAGTTGCCGGGATATAACGTCATTAGGGTCCACGTCACGCCTGACTTGTGCGTTCATTAATACTCGCTAGATGTCGCCACTAGATGGCCCCAATGTGTCGTGGCGCGCATGTCTCTTCGTCAGAGACCTTTGCATGGTGCTACAGCCCACAGTAAGGGGCGCACCAACAATGAAGTCCCTACATCGTTTGAAGCTAGTTTCCTTCAATTAAAGAAAATACGTCTTGTTATGAGCCGCAGTTATGCTGTCCTTTGCATCCTTCCCAACCTCTCTCCGCAGGAGAGAATCCAGCTGATAACTTTTTTGAGGGTGATGGGCATAATAGATTTTTGTTAAACATGATTGTTATTATATTTTGTATTATTTTCCTAGTGTAAATATGCTACTATAAAATATCATTTTAAAAATAATTACATAATTCTAGAAAGAAAGAAATCTAAGAAATATTTAAATCAACTTTGCCAAATAAAGGAAAGTAACAAACGAAAACTCTAAGTCTTTGGGGTCTATGGCCCCCAGCCACCCTTCACGGGATCCACAATTGCCCGCAGTCAAGTGTCAAGTCAATGTACTAACTGGTTGCTGAAATATTCTAGCATTCTGCGTGTATGGTACTTACGTCATTATAACATAAAACAATTAATACATTACCATTATTAGATCCACTTGGCGTAAACAAGTAGGTTCAATTCTCGGTCGGGGAGACAATTCCTTCAAATAATTTAATTATTAAAATGCATCGATTGCATAGTAACACGGTCACGTTTTGGATGCATCTACTGTGCAGAACATTCAACAGAAACGTGTCTTTCCGACGTGTTTGCCTCTCCAAAAAGGTGACATGATGATAACAATTGAGTATTTTCCTACCAATTTTTGATGAATGGTCATTACTGCGTCTAATGGTATAAATAGGAAGTTTCGGAAATGAACTTGCATTCAGAAAATTGTTTTACGAATACGAAAAACTTATGTTAACATACTTTACAGTGTTATGTGCAATGCTTTGTAATTATTTGTGTTACAACACATTATGAACTTATTGATTTTCGATATTATTAAGATTACAACTTATGAAAGCAAAGTCTTATACTGTAAATATTTATTTTATATTATGCCATTTCAAATACGTTGCGTTTTTTCAATTCATGCCTACTGATAACGTTCAACTCGTATTAATTAAACTTCATTTTAATTAATCCACGTATTTATTTTGTGACTATCATGCTTATGTGCATTTAGTACATTGTTATTTGGCTTTTTTGCGGTCACCCAAATTTTTTATATTCTAAAAATTACTGTGCATAAGTCATTTTTTACGTTTTCTATCTCCGCATTTACACATGCATTTAGAATTGCTATGTTCTATATCGTACTACCAATGACAATTGAATATTAGGACCAAGTATCACAAACAGTGTATCTTTCGATGCTCAAATATGGTTGTACAACCAACAAATTTGGCAAATTCGTTTTCCGAAAGGTAGCTTTACTGGTTTTATACCTGGAATTATATACTAAATACTGACTCTTTCGCTTGACGTGTTGTAAATATACACCAGTAAGAGACACGATATGTACTGTTAAAGTGAGAAGAATACTTAAATACTATGAATGGAAATAACGATGAGGAACTCAACATTATCCTTCTCATACTCTAGTAAAGGTGCATACATTTTAGAAACAAGTTTTGTAGGGTCTGATTTAAAACAATACTATAAATAGTTGTATTGCTCCGAGTCATAAGCCTTCAATACCAAACGAAAGTTTGTGTTTTTCTTATCAACATGGTGTAAAAAACTAACAATGGACAAAACGTGACTTTTGACCGTGCCTCAAATAAATATCGTTGGATATAATAATTAAATTATTTCAAAGAATTGTCTCCCTGACCGAGAATTGAACCTCCTTGTTTACGCCAAGTGGGTCGAATTACACTCAAGCGTTCGTGCTCCTCATATTTATAGCAGAGAACAAATGAGATGTAATGAAGTGACGCAGTCACTGCTTCATTACTAGGATGATGATACGTCATGCCAAAGAGCTATATTAACAGAATTTCCTAATATCACGTTTCGCAGAACTCTTATCATATACGTTAACTAACTTACGAAGTTATTTTTGCCAGATATGAGAAAACATTGATTATGGCAGAACTCCAAATTGTTTTGATTCGTCATGGTGTTTCTGACATTTTCATGAGATGCACACGCATGACGAAAGATGAATGAGAAAAAACTTTTTTTATCAAATTTAAACAATCTTTTATCAATTAAACTCTTTAATTAGTAGATTGACGTCGGCATGTGTCTGGTGAGTGTATCAGTCTGTCATATGTGTAGCAAGAGTCCATTAGCAGAACAAACGGGATACAAACATTTTTTGGGAGTAGGGTTTTTCAAGCAACATAATCTTATTTAAAAAATTATATGCAAACTGTTATTGAACATGTGCAGAATATTCTAGTGAAAAAATGAAGTCTAATATTGAAGAAAATCTTATGTAATATTTATATTGAATATACATTTTATTGTTGAGGTAAAAGCAATCTCATTATTGATAAATTAAGCAAATTATTGATATACTTAGGAAAGGCCTTTGAACCTAGGGACACTTTTCGTTTTTTGTATGTCATACTTTTTAGGAAATGCATTTTTTGCATATTTTTGTGCTATAACGGAAAATCCAAATATATGTAATTGGATTTGCAAAATTGGGATAATTGTTGCCAATTTTCCATTTCATATTTCAATTTAATTTCTTTTATTGTAAAGTGGCCCAAGGTACCCTTGTACCTTGAGCCACCTAACGTTGGATCTAGGATCACCCACCTTATTATGGACAGGGAACAAGAAAAACATATAGGAAATTCGTGAATGGTAAACATAGGAAAGCATATATGAATTTACTCCGAAATATATATTTTACATAAAACTCTTGAGTTATATTCGAATAACTTCCTTTTCATGTCTTTTTTATTTTTATCAGGAGCATTTTTGTGTTTCACTCGCGTTCTGGGGTTAAACTAGTGCACAATTTTGTTTTCCTTCATACGTAAGTTTCAATTATGTTTTTCCCCAACAGTTTCCTAGATTTTCCTGGCTTTCGGACATATATTTGCACTTGCACACGTAAACTTCCGCGGCTCGAATCCATAAATTCTTGGCTATCCAGGAGACGCCCTGAGAGGCCAACTCAACCAATGACGCGGCGTCTCCCGGATAGCCAAGAATTTATATATCTGCACCTTTGATTATCTTCGTTTTGGGGATAGCCGCGTTATTTGAAAGTGGCGGGGTAGTGAATTTATGTTACCCAGTTGTAAGGGGCCACTAATACCTATCGTTTCCGACTGTGATATTCATCACTGGAACTGTGTCTTGAGTTTATTATTTTCTTGAAGAGGCCGGTCTATTGCATTACTGCTCGATCATTCATCTGTAAGAACGGCAAATCTAGAATAACAAAGCACGTAAATTTTAAATCGAAATATTTTTCCATTATTCTTAATTTTAAAGGTGGTCCGATTTGCAGGGAAATAAAGTGCTCCGAGGTAGTCCGTTTCGTAGAAAATCAAATTGCCAAACGGCGCAAATTTAATATTTGACACCACAAAATGAATTCGGTAGAATAACTTCTCTCAAAATAATCGTGGATGCATATAAACAAATTACTAATCAAAGTAACCGCACCCACGCTCCAGTGTGGCCGGTCAACGAGGGTGTGGCGTTCTGGCTGGGAGAGGGGCAGAGGGGTAGAGAGGGTTGAAAGGGCAGAGCGGACTGGGCCGCAGGGGCCGGTGGTGTGATAAAGGACACTCCGGAAACGCCGTGTAATAGCTAATTACATTAAATTGTCTCATTAACCTTTTACATATTGTCGGCTCCGATACTTGCTTTCCCACATCCCCTCCTTCCTCTTCGTCTTCTCTTGTATTATTCTCTGTCTTCACTTTAATCTTCTTTCTTCACTTCTTGTCCATTTTTCTTTCTTTTACTTTTCTCCCAGCCTACTTACGTTGTAAACACAGTTATTCGTATTTTCTTATGTAGGAAACAGCTAATTATTATTTCTAACTAATGAAAATAATGGGTGAAGCATTACAAACTGTGCCCGAAATATCTACTATCGCGATCTATCAAACATGACATTTTGCATTGTCGACTGCGCCATTTTAAGCGACATTTGCTCTATCCATCGGAAAAAAATACAGAAAAACTTCAGAGCGGTATTTAAGAAAAAACATTCTTCAAAGATTGCATTAACTTCCAGCAGAATTTACGCGAAACTACTAGTTGAAACTACTAGTTTTATTTTCTTAAAATGCCGCCCTTGTTTTAAAGATCTGATTTTTTAGAACAGATGTTATTGGAGAAAAATATCTATCGCCAATATTATAGTTGTGGAATGACGCCAAAGATTTAAACTTTTGCAATTTACGAAAAATCAGTGCTTTTAACGGAAATGAGATCTGCGCTGTTCTTTGAATCGTATTTGCCCTATGGGAAGTCTAAGATCACTCAAAAAAGTTGGAGCCATTTAGGGAAAGTTTTGAAAAATGTTTTTCAATATTATTTATTCTTTCTGTAAAGTACCTCCCCACACAAACTAAATCAAAATATCTTCTTCAAACTTGCAGAGCCACCAGTCTCTTATCGATTATGTTGAATCGGCAATGAGGGGGAGGATATCTTTCTCTGTCTCATGGCGTCAACAGTCAAAAGACGTCGAATGATATCTATGAGACAGGCTCGTTTACTCGACCAAGACTATCAAGTTGAAATAAGTGACCGAAGGGTTAGTTGCCTACTGTGACTTGCAGCCGTTCTTTCGTATTACTTTTCTTTCAGTTATCACGCACTGTAATATTTTACATTGATTTGTGCACAACGATTTATCTTTTCATTATTTTTGCATTGTCTTAAACGTACCCACTCAATTAAGTACACAAAACTGTGGTTGAAAAACTGCGAAGTGATAAAATATGACTTGGACAAAGGTTATTCAATTACGAACTAAGATATTTTCTAATAAAAATATGATAATAATTTTCTTTGTTGTTTTTATTCGGTAAATCACAACCACGTGTTGATCTTTCTTTGTAGAAAATGCTATGTTGTTCACGTAAATGAAAAAATATTATGTTTTGTCATTTCAGAATATATTGTTCTTTCATCAGAGCCAGAGAGTCATCTCATTATCTACTTTGTATTGAAGAGAAATGCTGTTTTTTACTTCTGTTTTTCTCACATTCTTGCTCTACTTCCCCATTATTTTCATTGCTCTTTCTTCTCCTTTATATTTAGTTAAAAATGTCTCTTGATTTGACCTACAATTTTCTCTGCAGATTAATTCGTATAGATTACATGAGTGTATGCATCAATGTTACCATTTTCTATTCGCTATTTCTAACGTGAAATCTTAATAATACTTGCACGATTATCACGTTGTTTTCTATGCGTATTTATTTAATAGAAGTCGTAATTTGGATTGACTATTGAGCCACCACATTATTGAGCAAAGTTGCGAGTTATAAAAATGTCACTTGCGATACTATTAAACATTATAAGGAAACTGTTAAAACTGCTGCAAGCTAGTTTCTTCCGCCCAAAAGAACTCATGAAATGGAAATTTGGAACCTGTGTTCGATGTTTGAGGACGAGTTCAATGTTCACTACACAATATATTTGTTTTGTTAAACTTACGTGACCAGTTTTTTCTCATTTCGAATCACAATGAGATAAGGTAAAGTATAGCAACTCCCATCTCCCATCTTATTATATAATTTTCATGTTAGCTGTAGTATTTTATTTATGTAATTAGCTGCCTCCGAGTTATGCCCGGTGCAGTTCAAAAAAAAAGTATTATTATTATTATTTATTATTATTATTATTATTATTATTATTATTATTATTATTATTATCATCATCATCGTTTTCGTACACGTGAATGTTTTACCTTTTTTAAACTCGAAATTGAACAAATGCGATCTCTGTGTTTGAAAAACCACTACACAACAGTTATTTTGATATCTTGTGAAAATTATTGCAATTGATTAATTTAATATACAAGAATGCCTTCTCACAGTAATTCTAAAAATAAAGTTAATATTGTCGTGTTCGTACTACGACGCGGATAAATCTTGTACCAATATGTAGTACATTACTTCGGCCAACACGTTTTGTAGTCAGAATCCACTTTGTTTGGGTCCTTCCAACTGAAAAATTGACAACTATCAAACCGTTAGTCTGTTTGTCTGACCGATCGTCTGTCTGGATGTGGTCAATGCTTGCGCCTGAACCGTTCACATAATTATCTCCGAAATTGATATCTCTCAATCGATCTGAACTAACACACGGCTCTGGGAGTTTGAAAAAGATATTTGAATTTCATATTATTCAAGGGGGGTGGGCGTCACATGATGCGTCAACAATTTCAAGATTTCTCAAAAATGCCTCAAAATATTTTGATGACATTTTGTAATCGGCAAGCGTAAAGAACTTGGTATGGGTCTAATTTTCATTGTAATTGCTGATTTTTCGTTATTGTAAAAGTTCGTTTCTTTTCTCTGTCTTCCTACAATTACAATATTAAAGATAGAGATTTAGTTCTTAATGAAATCAGTTGTTCAAAGACATCTTGAAATAAGATCCTCGACAAGTTTTCGAAAATACGAATGTTTCGCGTGAAATATAGCAATTTGTAAACCATTGTTTTCTCAAAAACGGCTCCAAATTTTTTCTTTAAATTTTCTCCTGGTATGTATCAAATGTTGGTGGAAATTAGTGCTTGTACAATTTTCGTCGAACTCTGTAGTTTTGAAATTTGCAAAAAAATAAGATGGCAAAAGAACAATATTGTAGATAGAGATGTTTGTCTTAAATTAAATTTGTTATAAGACATTTCATCTTTAAGAAAGATGTACAATAAAATCAACTTGTAATATCCCGTGATTTGTGGTTAAAATTTATGCAATTTATAACCAAAACATTTTATAAAAAATGAAAATTTTATAAAAGATGAAGAATTTTTTAAATATTTTTTCACGGTTAGAGCAAAATGACGATGGTCACATTTTCGTTTAACTCTCTGAATTTTCGATAATGCAAATGTTAGAAATAATGCAAGAATGTATATGGTGTTGAAGCACAACTATTTTTAGTTTGCCAATTTAATCCAGATTATATCAATTGAAATTTTATTGTCTTCTGATTTATAGCTAATACAGTGCATGTATATTGCGAATTAACATTATAAAAATTGTCATTTGTACCCCAAACTAAAACTTCCTTGCTTTTGTATTTATTCAGTGTTTCTGGCTATCTATCAAGGCCATAGGAACCTATTACATAGCCGGAGGCTTCATAGCTATCTTTTAATTTCTGCATGCATTGAAAGTTAGTAATACACATACTAAATTGAACGTAACATCGAACTTTACATCCTTTCACATTACTACTTATGATTATACCTCTCTTTGCTGGTATATTGACTTTTATCGATTTAACGGCACACAATTGCTTAAATATTACTATCCTTGTGACCTGTAGCAGCAGAAATGCTGCTGAACAAAACCACACAAAATAGGTTTTTAAACAGTAGCCTGAACACTTATCACGAACAACAAATTAACTGTTCCATAGCGTGAACAGCAAACATTGACTGGCGAGCAGCCTCTTCCTCGGAGCCATTCCGGCGCATGGCGCGAGCAGTGGCAATTGCGCTGCACTGAGTTCGCTGCGGCGGTGGACGGTGGTGCCAGAAGAGGCGCAACAACACTTATAAGGTTTCTTGACTTTTCAGTCAAAATATAAACTGTTTAATGGTTTTTAGTGTTTTGCAACTTCTTGGAATCTAATGAACCCGTAGACAACTTTCACATGGTAGGAGGCGTCATAGATTTATTTGGATTTATACGCGCATGGGAAATTAGTAATATGATAAATTAATATTTTTAATTCATTAAAAAGTGCTGATAGGTATTTCCAGTGTATGGACCCAGTCCAGTGTAGTGTAATTCTTGCTATTGTCTTGACTCGGTTCGTAATGAAGTATATTATTTTAATGTATAAATTGGGAATAATAATGTCGTATTGGGTATGTAATATATATGTTTATTAAAAATATTTACAATGCATTGAATGAAAATACTTTTCCCCCACGCATCATCTCCAATATCTTTCACGAATAAATACAAATTAGTTGTATATTTTATATATTACCTTCCTTTTTCTTTCGTCTGGTACATGATAGATTAGACGAAAATAATGTTCATTGTATTTATATATAAATGTTTAAGAGACACTTAATAATTCATCCATGCAGCAATTTTGAATAACACGATGCACTTGCAGTTCACTCTATGCATTCGAAAACATAGTCAATTCTAATGAAGAAATTTCTTTGGTAACAAACACCATTCCTGATTCATCCGTCATTTATAGGATAATTCTAGTAAGTTGCATTGATTAGTTTATATTTCGCACCTGTGCGCAAGCATCTATCCCCACGCTTTGTATTATTCTAAAATAGTGACGTTGTACTACCAGGTTACTCTGGGTTTATAATTTTATGCTTTACAAGTATATTATGTTTGTAGTTTTTTGCCTCCAAAAAAACATTAGAACTGTGCTATCAAACTCATATGCGGAATTTTTCTAATCCTACAACTGCGTCCAGTATCACAAACACGACCAGTTCTCGGAAACACGTGAGCTTCATGGATCATAAGGCGCGGGCCGCCGCTGGCGCCTCCTCCCTCGCCGCCGTCCTCTCGGCGCGGATGCCGCCGCCACCTGCTCCTCCACCGCCGACTTGTCCGCGTCGTGATGGGGTCCTGCGTGCGCGACGGAGGGCGAACTCGTGGGCGGCGGCGGCGGCGGGGGGCGGGGTGCGGGGGGCGTGGCGGCGGCGGCGCGGGGCACGTGCGCTTGGAAGGACGCGGCGGCAGGTCCCCGGCGGGGGCGCGCCGCCCGCCCCCCAGCCCGGCCAGCTGCTTCTGGGCGGCCGGCGGAGCCTCGACAGCGGGTCCGCCGCGCCAGCAGCAGCGCGCGCGCCCAGAAGGGCAGGGCGTTTGCGGCGTCGGGCCGCGGCCCCACCCGGGGCGGCGGGCGCTCCGCCTCGCCCTGGGGCCCCGCCAGCCGGAACACCCACGTCACCACGGCGAAGGTGGCCGCGTTCATGGGGAAGGCGCGCAGCACCGTGGACGTGAGCCCGCGGCCCAGGAACGACAGCCCCTCGGCGCGCACGCTCTGCCGGCAGCAGTCCCAGAAGCCCGAGTAGCGCCGCGGCCCGTCCATGCCGTCCACCTGCAAGCACGCGGGCACGCGCCTCTTGCACTCGCGGCTCTGCCTCCCCTTCTCCTTCTCCCCACGCTCTGCCCGCTCCCCTAACACCCTCTCTCTTTTCTCTCCTTCCTGTCCCTGGCGCTATCCCTCTCTCTCGTGCAATATCTTGTTGTCTCTTCCACTGCCTTGCCCTTTCTCTCTCTCTCTGAATTTTTTAGCGTAGGTTCAGCGTGGGAATGAATAGCGGACTGAAGGGGAGAGGAAATTTTTTGTAAATAATAGTAGTAAATTGAATACTCTTAACATTTAATATGATTTAATATATGCGATATCTTATTGGTTCTAAATTACACACGGATTAAAAATATAAATTTGAACTAGAACTTAAGTTTAAAGCAAAACCCCTAACAATTTTCTTCGGGGTGTCTATCGTCCCTCCCTTTAATTTATACTGTGTTCGGAGCAATACTAATGGGAATAATGCCTGCTCAACATTTTGAGTTTTAGTGAAACACACGGCTGCTCATTTGACTGTCCAACGGATATCCTCTATCTGGTAATACGTTGGTAGTGGTCATATAATGGTTTCCACAGCAGAAACAAAGCATACACAGGGAAGGTGCGCACCCAAACCATACTGGCATCAGTCCAAGGTGTTCTTAAGACCCTGTATTATTTACAGTCGACTTTGCAATGGAGGCGCAAAGTCCTTTGGTTCAAGAGCACTTTTCACTCTAAAATCTAGCCTTCCTCCGTTCAACCCTCACCACGAAAAATTAAATACCGGCTGTGATAGCTCAGTGGCAACACAAACATTTCCTACGAACATTACCCAGCTAATGACGGAACAAAACACTAACAATGATGACATGGCCGCGCGCGACCTTTTATTCCTTATTCTTGTACCCCCTCTCCCCTCACTCACACACACTTACATGCTCTACACTACCGCGCACGTCGAGAGTTTAGTTCGACCCGGCAGGGCGCAGGGGCGGCGACCGCTGGGAGAAGCGCTCGAGGACAAACTCCCGCTCGGCGCCGGTCTCAGCGGGCAAGGAACACCGCCCCCTTTCGGGATATACCGTGCACGGCACTTCCGTAACGGAAGAGCTATGGCGTTGACGCAAGCGTACCTGGAGTCTGGACTTGACGACGTCCACCGGGAAGGAGGAGATCCAGGAGACGGTGCCGGCCAGGCCGCCGGCCAGCAGCACGCGCCCGGTGGACAGCGGCTGGTCGCCCCCGGGCGCCATGGCGCGCGCCAGCCACTCGTACGTCACGAAGTACACGGCCACGCCCGACGAGTCGCGCGCCGCCGTGGCGCCCAGGCCGCGCCACACGCCACGCGCGCCCTCCACCCGCGCCACGCGCACCAGGCACTGCAGCGGCCCGCGCGCCACCTCGCCGCCTGCCGCGCCTCGCGACATCTGCACCTGCGGGCCAGCCGGAACGCACGCCATCAAGTTGCGTGGCGAATGCCCCGTCTCGCGCACGGGTCTTTGAATGCCAGGACGGGCATGTGCCAGTCACCGGTCCGCCAATCAAGGACAAATGCAGTGTAAATTGATTGCAGGATTGTATTATGCTTTCGGGCGCGTAGACCGGTACAGTCGGTAGTCCCGTAAGCATAGTGCATGCCCTATCACTGGAGGCGGTGGACTACTTCCCCTGCTGGATGGCGAGATATGGCGCCGACATACACGCCGGCTTGGGGGGTTTACGTAACCGGGTATCTTCCACCGGCGTGGCACCACCCCAGCCGGGACAAACCCTAAGCTTCCGACTATTCTCCCAACATATCTGATAGTGTAGTCCTTGTAACTGTGTGGAAGTAAGTGGTGAAAAGAAGACAAACAGTAAGGAGAGATCGCGCTCGGAGCGTGGCTCTTTTGGTAGGATACTGCTCTGGCAATATCCTGGTATTCATTGATAGAGAAACCACGGAAAACTATCGATTAGAGCAGCCGTCCGCTAGAATTCTCCTCCAGAGCGCAGGTGAATTCGACCGGTCTATCTCGTCTCGTCTTGTCTCGTCTAGTGTCGAACCCCCTGCCAGCGCGGTGCACCGTCGGGGCTCGAACCTAGGGTCTCCCGGTCGAGGCTCTTCAGCGCTTCTTCAACTGTTGCAGGGTCTACAGTCGTTATTACGAGTATTACATGAAATTTTTCACCACGTGTTCCTTGTTACATTAAACTCCACTACATGCGAAATTAGTTTGTAACATTTAATATGAGAGAACCTGTATCGGTTGAAATTCTGATAAGTCTGAATTAAATTTGCAAAGGGCAAAGTTTTTTTGACCATCTGACTTAAATTCACAGACACTATTACTGCTGTCTCTACACAGATTCTCACCGGGCAGTACTGGGTTCGTGTCACGACGGGCCGATTTTTTAATCTCGCGAGGTTATCTTGTACTATCCTTTCCCCGTACTCTCACAGGCTTAAAAAGACACGCTTTAAATTGCCACACATGACAAGAGACCAGTCGGGAGGCTAGAGTTTGTTCCAGCTCCAGGGATGTCCTGCGAAGGGAGAGACCTGGAGAGGGAGTCCCCCGCCAACCAATGTGTAGGTCAAATAAAACATTCGCTACATTAAATGGACTAATGACCCTAGCAGTTTACGTACCCGGAAACAATCAGCGAAGACTTTCAGCTTTCTCGCGATTCACACTCTCCCTATCAGCAAAATGATTAATATCAAAATCATCATCGGTATCATAATTATTGTCTTCATCGCGTCATGAATTCATTCATCACTCAGGTTAGCCATCGAGACACATGAACCGGAATTATAAAGAACGCTACCGGTATATAGTGTTCATTTTACCCGTATTTATACAAAACACTTAAAAAAGTAGACATATCCACATTCAATGTAGATCTTCGTACATAAAACTTATGTCAAGTGTATTTTATGAACCTTATGTGCTCACTCGGTAAGGTTAAAATCAGTTGTCTAAATTGATCCAATCCTTTGTTTCCCTTTGTGACCCGATGACAGGAATGGTTTGCAATTTCAGCCCACAGATTGGATGGTAGGGTGAGCATGAGGGGGGAATGATGAAAAGTGAATGGTTATGGATGAATTAATACTTGAGATGGAATAGGCGGTGGTTTCCCATGGAAGAAGCTAACAGAAGCCAACGACGCCAAAACCACATGGTGGGAACAAACCATTACATGGACGCAAACCCGCAGAATTGGGTTTCGCGTGATCCAATCGTCTGCACAACAGAGGCAGAACTAATGACAACGTTTTGCAACATGGAAGAAATGCAGGGTTCAAGTTTTTTTTTTAAATTTTATCTTACATCCACATCCGTTAAAAACTATGTGTGACTTGCTACGGGGAGAAGTGTATCTTGTGCACATTCTTAATTCTAGGATCCCCACACTAAACCATATACAAGTTGAATTCTCAAAGAAATGAGCGGGTTTGACAAGAATTGTTGAAAAAATATTCGCTCCGATGTAATAAAATCTATGGCCAAGGGTAAATCAGCTATAATTGCGCTCTTATCCCTCATCGTGTCCTTCGGGAAGAAATAATTCTTCCTGTCGCGACAACATGGAGAACGATCATTTGGATAGATACATTTCCCACTGATTTCTAGAAGATATGCACATATAATGAAGTTACATTCATAACCAGAAGAAAAACAAGGGGCCGTCTCTGCATTTGCTCAACGGATCAGGAAAACTGTTAGAAAAACCTCATTGAGATGTGAGGCATTGTCCCAGAAGCTGAGGTACAATACTTATGTTGTTGATGTTGTAGGTTGTTTAGAATTATATGGTTCAAATGGAGATTAATACATTATCATCTTTATCAGATTAAAAATCTTAATATCATTGTTAAAATTAATATTACTTTTGTTTTTGGTGTTCGGTATAGTAACAAATTGTATATAAAAATAGTTATGTAGCAGAAAAGATTTTACTTGAGACGTAAACTTTTGTATCGTTTTATGTCATCTGGCAAAGTGTAGTAAAATAGTGTACATTTGTATGTGAATTTAACTCCAGAGGAAATGAATATTCGTGGAATATACACCACCCGCGGTATGAAGGCTGACAGAATTTGAAGGAATTCTGAATGCGTAGTATAATGAATTTTTTTTGTTATTTCTTGTTGCATCAACATCGAGGTTTTTAGCGACCACTGTTGCATTTAACGGTATGGTAACTATGAAGATGACGTGATGTGGGGACGAACATAAACGCATGGAACATAAATGCATCCATGCGGGATTCCATGCTTCGGTCCGAGATCGCTACGGCACTACTGCGACCCGGACCTGCGAACTTCGTTTTGTGTTCAACTATTTAAATGGACGATCCATTTAAGGTTTGACTGAATTGAGAGACCTAACAATATTGTTACCTTAATATCAGTCAAGAGCGCACCATTTATTTCCAATGGTGTAAAGAATTGTTTATTTGACGTGGAAAACTCTATTGAAACCGTTTTCTTTCATTTACTATTAATTTGGTATTACGGAACCAATTTGAAATATCTGATATAGTACTATTCCTGGTTTCTTTATTGCAAAGAATATTTATATCACCCACAAAGAGAACTGTTCGAAGATAATAGAGCCTAAATTAGATGTGCAATTGGTAATGAATCAGAAACGCGTGCACATCATGTTCCTTCTTTTCAGTAAGGAATGTCTACTCTCTGAGATGTTTGTTTAAGGTACAAACAAATCTAAAGCAGTACTAAGGATTCTATACGAATGCAATTTTGAAAGTAAAATGTTGTGATAATGCTTTAAATGGTGAGTTAACGGGTGTATAATTGAAGTCGAACGAGTCTTTAACGGGAGATTCTTCTCAACCGGCCGAATATTTATTTTTTAGTCCGTATGCATTATCGCTTTAAAATTATTCGTCAACCGCATGCACATGAGTTGGGCAAGGAATTAAAAAAATCTCGTCGCCGTGATACAAGTCCCAAAATAAATGTTATTGGGGATGTAGAAAGCAAGAAAATTATACTTTACTTTTACCAAGGAGCATGTAGTTGCAAAGGTTATATAACACATTATATTTGCCCCTGAATGATAGGCAACTTCGAATGCGCAAGTGTTAAGCGGGTTCACTAAATGTGCTTGACAGTGTTGCAACTTGACCTGCATAAAATGCGAGTTTCATATGTACCTCCGTTATAAGAAATTTCGCACTACATATTCTTTGGCAAAAAGTGATCATTTTCTCTCCCTCTACATCTGCAAACAATTTGTAACATTTATTCTGAGGCACTGCATTGTGCACTCATACTACTTAAGAAGTCGATAAGAGACACTCACGTACCCAACTGATGCCAACGCGACATGTGATGAATATTTTATACCTATGAAATTTTCAGATTACCTTGTCTATGATACGCAAAATTGTTATTTAAGATGATAATTGCTTAAAATGTAGTTTCGGTTTGCTAGTTACGACAGAATTTAAATGTTTTAATCTCGCTGGAACACTTTCCGGTACTTGGCACTCCCAGATTACTGCAAAAACATTGTTGACGTTTGTTTTGTATTGTAGGGAAAAGAAGGGTAATGAACTGGAAATATTCGAATTATTTGGAACTTTGAGTAATCGAGGTCCGCCCTCTTTGCATATAAAATTATGTATAAAATACGCTTGATATGATATAGTCATGAAGAAGGATAGAACATGAGGCTTGATGATGAAACATTCATTTCCCGAAATGTAACACATCCAACAGAAATACCAATTTCCCGGTGCGATGTATGTAAAAATCACTCAATGAGAGCGGGTATTAAGTGTAACGAACATAGAAAAATATCGGAGCAGAAGATTTAACTGAAATGAATTTAAATGAAATCACTGAAGGATGTTTTATCAAAAGTCAACCTGTCCCTAATTCTCTATTTTTTATTGATTTATCACAACCAAATGGAGAAAGGAATTGCCTCTCTTAATAGCCAGTATCCGTTAAGGATTTGAACAGTATGTTGTGCATTGAGTACGATCGAAACGTATTAATTGTAGCAAATGATGGTGTATGAGCACTCACATACCAAGAAACTATTTCTAATGTCTCTGATTTTCTCTTACAAGGTAGATACGAAACGTATTTAGCGGTACACGGCCGATATAAAAAATATGGACTTGGTTGCTTGTTAACGTCGACTCCCGAATCGAGGTAGAAATATAAACTACGACGATTCTTTTATTTTTATCGACTTCATGGATTTAAAACTATTTAGATACCACAGTTTCGTTCAGTCGCTACAGAGCAGGTAGCAAAAGGCGAGCAATCTGCAGACTTTGGAGTGTAGTCAAAGGGGCATCTAGGGTAGACCGTGAAAAGAGCACACACGTAGGAGTAAAGCTATCACGAATCTCAAAAGTGTTAGTGGCAGCTTTGTCGTTACCTCTTCAGGGTCACCGATCGCAAGAACCTGGGGATTGAGTCCCGACAACAGCAACACAGTGCGGTCGAATTCAAGCCCGGTCTGAAGGAAACGTCTGGCCACTGAGTGCTCTGATCGACATTTTTGCTTGGCTTCTGCGATCAGTAACAGGCAAACGCTGGAGCAGTGCCTTAAATGTGCACGATCACGGGCGATTATTTCTTCCTCATTCTTGTTCCGCCCTCTTTCCTTGAACACACACACGTTTACATACAAATACATTACACATCCATACACATGTGGCAGCCCCGCTAGAGGATGTACCTGGGAAGGGAAAATTCCACAAGCCGACGCGTAGTTCGGCGCCGGATTTGCCGCTCCAGATGGTGCGGAACAGTGCAACCTTACGGGGTATAGCGTGCACTACATTTACAGCACTAACGATAATAGGAATTGACGCGCCAGGAGGTACCAAATATTCAATCAATCGAACGTGTGAGATACCTTTTGCGTCCCAGACGGGGAACACTACCTCCTCCAAGGATATAACCCGCACTACATTATAGAACGACCGTGTCAGTTGACGTGCTCGAAGACACCAAATGAATCATTCAGTCAACCAACGAATCGTGTGTGATTCCGTTCCTGTTCCAGGAAAAGAGGAACACCGCCACCTTGCGGCCTATTAATGAGCATGCTAGTGCGCATCGCAGAGAGCGCCTACCTGGATGCGCGTCTTGGCCAGCTCGATGGGGCTGCAGATGAAGCTCTGGGCCACGCCCGCGGCGGCGCCCGCGTAGAAGTGCGTGCACAGGGCGTCGGGCTCGCTCATGCGGCGCTGCACGTTGCCGTACACCCCGAACACCACGGCGTTGATGAGCGCCACGCCGCACAGCGGCGACGTCATGCCGCGGTACAGGCCCCGCACCTGCCACAGCCACAGCGCCACGCTTGCTCCACGCCCTTTCGCGCCAGAGCGCGCTCCCTCCCGGCCGGCCACGGCTCTTCGCAGCCCACAGTCCAAGACGATGAGGGAGTTAGTAATCCACGAGTACATTAAAGTACTGCAATTGTGTATTGTAAACACAGTTAGGCTTCCGCGGCCGGACTCAATACATCCTTGGCTATCTGGGATGAGCCGCGTCTCGGTAAATTGTACTGACGTTTCGGCCATCTTTGGCGTCTTCGGCATCTTCGGCCATCTTCGGCCATCTGTGGCGTTCTTCAGAGCTATACTGAGTATAGAAGGCCACAGCAAGATGGTCGAAACGTCAGTAGAATTGAACGAGACGCGGCTCATCCCGGATAGTCAAGAATGTACAGAAGCTCGTGTTATGTTTACCTCCTACAAAGGAAGTTCTTCTAGAGTAAGCTAATTACACACACATAATTGTGTATATTAAAATAATGAAGGCCTTAAACTTATTGTTTTACTGATAATTTCAGCTCATCTGATGACATGAATCACTTTCAGACGTCTTATGTTCATTGTAGTTATTGATGAGGTCCGTTTCATACAGTCGTTGCGCCTGCAAAGTCACTTATGTATACTTTTTTACAAAAATCAGTTACGTTCACCGTAAGATGCTAATTCAACAAACTGTATATATCACCATATTTCAACCTTCTGCCATTTCTTTATTGTGTTGCTTAATTCTTAAGTATAACGAATCGATTCCATAAACAAATAAGTGTCATTTGCTGTGTTGGCAGCGGAGCGCATAAAGAATTCGAAGGGCCCATAAAGTTTTTATGTATACCAATCCGTATTTTGTTTCGGATTCATAAACACCCAATAATGAACTAACAAAACATAAAAATAATGACATTCACCTCACATGGCTACGTATTTGTCAGACGCAACGACAACGACGGCAGGAACGTCATAATAAAATAACTATTGAAAAAGCTTTACTAGATTCATTATCATGTTTTGTCAAACATTTATGATAGTTTTATCTACGACGATTGCGATACTTATTTTTTCTACAATCGTATAATGTCACTTATCTTACGATACATGTTGTTTCATTGCTTGTCTTCATGAATTCATGAAAACGGCACCATCCTCGCAAATGTAGTGATAAGCAGTGAAAATGGCTGGATAGTGGAGACGGTAGTGAAATCGTTCTAAATAAGATTTACCCTGAGAAGTCGCCGTTGGAAACCTTTTTTTTTTTTCAATGTGATGACATGTTTTTCATAACGTTTTATTCATTTGTTGCACTGAAACAATCTAATGCAAGGCAGTAACGTTATCGCTCCACGACAGTGCTACCAGAAACTAATGCAAGGGCACTGCCAAATGGTACAGATCAAGGAAACGTGTTATGAGCGACTGTGGGAAAGGGTAGTGAGCACGAGCAGTGATAACGAGCGATGTGAACTATGAGAACGATGCAATGAGGAAGGGCAATGAGAACGAACAATGTGCAAGGGCAATGATAATGGGCAGTGAGAACGGGTAATAAAGACGTGCAGTGAGAAAGTGACGTGGACATAATGAACGCGAAATGAGGGTGTGTAGGGAGGACATGCAGCGAGGTATTGCAAAAAATATATTTTTGCACTCTGACGTGAGTGCCGTTATTTCGTGTTCTGGAATATTAGTATGAAGCCATTATGCATCCCGCACTATAATAAATCCATTAGAGTTCTAGTACTATAATGAAGCTTCTTAAAGCACCCATTTAAGTGCGCTAAATAAACATCATATCGTCATAGATAAAAATTTATATTACTTTATTATAATACTTACATTTATATAATTAATAAATTACAACTGTTGAGGGTCTGAAGTCGGTCAAACTCTCGAAAGTTGTTCGGGACCCGAAATTTAATTGGGCATTGCACATTACATAAATTTTGAGAAACATAGGAAAACATGACATTATGGATATCCACGATCCATTTCATTGGAAGCAGGAAGAAACGGGTGATCTGATATGATATAGTGTTGATATATCTGATAAAGAAAAGCATTTAAATAGATATGTGAACTCTAAACAAGTTTGTCGTATTTTCCTAGTATTTCGACAGATCAGCGAATTTATGTGCTGAGGATGCTCGCACAACCTACAGGTTTCTACCGATCGATATTTTTGACCCATCTGCTGATGGATTGAAATATTTATATCTTTAGACAGGAAAAAATGCATTGGATGGAACGGTGGCGAGAGGCCGATACACATATTTCGATCTTGTCCAGCGATTGATTCTTTAGAGAGGAGTGCCCCTGTAGATTCCGAAATGATGCTCGTATTATTTATTAAATACATTTTACAAACAGTCTGAAATTTATTCTATGAAAAGAAAATGTATTCAAATCTCAAAACTTTAGATAGAGAAACTTTACACCTTTAGTATCTGACATCTGAAATAATTTTAAAATTTGTAATTCCGGAGATACTTGTGTTTTTACATAATTGTTTATATTTATGATTGATTATGAATCAATGCAAATTTTGTTTAAATGTAAAATAATTGAAGAATGTGAAAATACCTAAATTAATTATGCTATTTAAATATACTCTTTGCTCTGAAGTTGTAAATTTACAAAAGGAATAACAATTATATTATAATACATTAGTTAACAATCTATTGTAACAAAAACAATTAAGTCAAAACTAAAACTTACCGATTCTTTCTGAACAATGGTCTGCATACAATGAAAAGTGCCCCGGTATATGGGGCGAAGAGCATCTTGGGTTTGCAAGTGTACCTAGAAAGAAGAAGCGGAATTTGTTATTTGAAAATAATAGTTTATGTACAAAATATTTGATTAAAATTCCTATTTATAACTAAGTATTAAATGTATTCAGTATAGCTTAATTACGTAATTTTCTTTCTGTATCTTGACAGAAGATGTCCTATAACACTTAATAATAATTATTTAATTAATGTATGATATTATGTATTATTAATTACTTATTATTATTATTATTATTATTATTATTATTATTATTCTGAAATACAATCAGTTCTCTCTTCTTCTTTAAATACGATAATTATCTAACCACTAAATTTAATAATAGTCTTTTAAGAACAAATCTAATAATCTACTAGAACAAAGTCTTTTTTAGTGTACAACAACCCTCAAAACGTAATCGGCTGTATTTTTATTAGGCAATGATTGATGAAATTATTTATGTAACTGTCTGGTGTGGACAATAACCAAAGTAGAGACACAGTAGTGCTCTAGTTTGCGAACTGGCTGCGGAATATTAGCGTTCTGGAAGCCACGTGTGTGACGCGTGAGTGTCCAGTGACGGCCCCAATGGTGTTGATGGACCAAAAGGTCAGAAGGTTTGGGAAAATTCTAGAAGGAACAAGTCTTTGTTAAGCATATCTATATGAAACGGTATTTTTTCAACGAAAACAAAGTTAGAAACAGGTAATGGAGCTGCAATGATGATCTAGCACTGACATTACATCCAACTTCAAAAGAATATATGAAACAGCAAAAGCGTCAACCGTGTTGAAATTCCACTTGTGAATGGTTGTATTTTCCTTGTAAGACAATATTTTTGATAATGTCTCTCATTTAATGTACGCATTACTTGTTTTAAAGAGGTCATTATTAAACAACGATAATATTAGAAAGTAATGTGGGACTAACGATGTGTACAATGCGTACATAAATTTCTACTTGTGAAAGATTTTTTAAAATTTCTTGCGTCTATGTAGACGCAACGCGTCTCCTAGCTCCTTAAGAAGTGTTGAGTGCTCTGCGAAGTAATCCCCCGTTAAAATTTATAATTTTTAATTGAAGTAATCCTCTGTTACAAGAGCTCTCTAGTTGCCGATGTGTATATGAATATGTATTATATTCCCTTCCATGTAAAGCGTTCCATGACAAGAAATGTTTGAAAATACTCTTTTAGAGCAATGTAACGTATCAAACGTGAGTAGAGCCAATTCCCTGATATTGATGAAACAAAAAAATATCTGAGTCGTGAAAATTGATTTTTTACCACAATACTTTCTCTTGGGTGATGGGTCGTGAGGGTATGTCAGTTAATATGCAGTTCATTTCTACAGTTAAAACGTTTTGGCCATTTATTTGGCCTGATTCAGGGTTATAAAGTAGGTAGGAACATGTTACAAAGAACATGATATTACTCTCGAGTTGTATCAACAACCAAAAACAGGTTTATAGAAGAGAGAGGTGGAATGACAGACGTGAGTTCTTTTTACGCAACTTCAGTTTAGTTTCTTTGAATCAATGGAAACTACTTTTTTTTTATAATCGTTAATGTTTGACTGTTGAACTTTCAAAGTTGTTAAAAGACATCATGTCAAGATGTGTCAACCAACCCCACTTGTGAGGTTGGTTGGCGCAGGCTTTGGGGAAGGTTGGCACTAGCATGGCGTAAGTTGGCACATGACGTAAGGTGACCGATTTCAAGTCGTCCGTGCCGTGAAAGGAATGACAGGTGAACCTTTTTCCCCGAGTTGGGTTTGCCACCGCCCCAGCAGCCGGCACGCTATTGCGGCTACCACTCGGAAGGAGTAGTTGATCTCAATTGAGCCGCCTCTCTGTGCCACGTGCAGCGGAAGGCCACACGGTGACCCCTGCGCATTGCCTTGCAGTGAGCCGAATCGCGGACCCAAAGCACAGTATCTAACTAGATATACCATGAGAAGTTTGGTACTTTTTGAAAAGACATGCTTTTGTTAAATACTCGCATCTCAGAAATGACATGCAATGTCATTTTATCAACATGGTAGATGGCAGGGTAAAGATACCATTACTGGCCACTCTGATGGTACTGGCCACTCTGATGGTACTGGCCACTTTGATGGTACTGGCCACTCAAACCATAAAATTTGTAAAATAAAATTCAGAACGTTCCACTGGCATTAAAGTTGCAGAAGGTAGAGCTTTCTAGAGGCGAGGATTATAACGATGATAATTTATTTCTCTTCGCTTTTTATATTTCAAGAATAAACTGAAAAAATCTTATTAAAATTGCAATTGCAATCATGTAACGTTAAAGGGTACATTTTTGAGCCCGTTTGGCATCAGATACGATCAGGGGGTGAATATCGATTGGCCATAACAGAGTCGAGTATTTGACAAATATCAAAATTTTACAATGTTTAATTGGCCACTTCCGGCACAGAATTGTGGTTTGGAAATAAATAATGACAAATTAGAACAAATTACAATTTGGCCATTTCTAGTCAACGCATCTATTAAGACACTAGTATGATAATTTCTCATTGAGTTGCACATGACGAATATAGTTCTCTAGCCCAAGAACTTTGAGAAAACTACGAAAATGTTCTTAACTGTGGCAGAGACATGTGCTTTTACACCTGGGGCGAATAAAAATATCTGAAAATAGTTTTAGTTTGTGGAGATGATTGACAGACCGAAGATTTTGCTGGTTGACACTGTGCCGTCCAACTCCAATTGAAAAAATGTCAATCAGCTTCGAAGAAGATTTTTTATTAATGATGATCATAAGGGAACTGAAAACTAGAAAAATAATACCCTAAAATCAATAGCTGTGTTGAGAAATTCAGCTGAAGGAGAGAAAAAATATTTCCTTCCCTATCTTACAGAAGACAATCATTCAACTACGAAAATACTCGTATTACTGTGGAAGCTCTAACACGTATTCGAGATCAAGATTCAACCATCGAACATATTGAGACTCCTGCAGGAAGTTCCTTAGGTCGTGAAGGACACGTGATACAAAACAAGGGCTTTTGGAAGCTACGTACCCGATCCAGAAACCTGAGAGCCTACCCCAGCCCATTGACCCCATCCCCGGCCCTCGTACTATTTACAGTAATATCATGAACTTAATAGGCTATTTATCGACCATAGCTCTGAAGCAGACCAATGGTCGAGACGTTGTCAACACTGGATGACGTACCCTCATAATCCACCAATCCATAAAACTACGAAGTCAAATGAAACATCTTACGCCACCAAATTTTATCTTTAAGGATTCCAAAAATCCAGATTCTTGGATTCAATTCTTCTTCTTCCAGATTCCAAAAATACTTTCAAATAAGTGGTGCGGTTTAATATTAGAAACAACCATTTAATAGTTTCATAGAGACAATGTTCCGAATTTTCACCAAGAATATTGAAATACTTAAATTATTTAAAATTAAGATATGTTGTTTATCGTCCGAGTAAATTTTTAAATATATTAACATTAATTATTTAATTTCCAGTTCCTCATTTTCTTTCAAGTCACTGTTTTCAGTTCATTTAGAATAGATTCATGGGTTATGTATCAACAAGGAAACTAGGAATGTGTTAGATAATGGAATTGCTTGTGACATTTGCAAAACCCAGTACTACAAAAAACTATTTGACCCCCTTCCTGAAGGTATTTGTAACTGCCCAGTGAATGCGTTACAACGAAGGTTGATGAACTGTCGCAATTTCCACTCCAGTGGCAAGAGTTTCCACCGTTATTCTTTCTGTCCAGAGCACTTCACCCCTAAAATCTCGTAATAACTAATAAAAATCAATTGAAATATTTCAAGTGTTTACATATTACATAATTAATTAAAACATAACTTTACTAAATATTTTTTTCTTATATTATAAATAGCGCTCTGTTTGCCTCTTCCTCGTGATAGTGCATGTGTCACCCAATGAATTTTGAATGTAAAAAGTCAAGTCTAGAATTGCGATATTTATTTCTCACCTTAATCGTATCGAAGGGATGGCCCACCAACACACCAGCACAGCCTGAAACATATTTATGTTTATTATACACGTGGAGAAGTTATGAATGGGCGTCTGATCCGTTCTTGGATTTTGACGGCCTCGAGAACAAACAACTCTGACCCTCTAACTTAAGATAAATATCGTACGATTATTCGGGATCAAAGGGTATCCTTTCGTAGAATTACCAAATCATTTCGAGTATTCTTCTCAAGACTTCAAAACTGTGAGATAATAACCATACAATTTAACCTAAAACGTTGACTACAGATTTTGTAAAATATTCGTTTGTAACAGAGTTGTTTATACACTTTCATGATATTGAGAATGAATGTGCTGACGGTTTCCAACTTGTAAATGTATCTTCACAATTTATGCACATTTTCTAGAGTTCAATAGGTAATATAGTTATTGAAATTATAGTTCATGTTCTCGCGACAGTAAGTCGATTCCTTCACGATAGGGGATAATAGCCAAAATTTGTGCTGATTTACCTTTGCAAACATTTTTTATTTCACGGGAGCGAATATATTCTTATAAGTATATTATATAAGTATATTCTAATTCTTATAAGTTTTTCCCAGAAACATTCGATTACATCTGTAATCAGAATTCAACTTGCATATGAGTTAGGGTACGTATTTCAGAAGTTAAGAAAACGTGTACAGAATACATTTCTCGCTATAGTACGTCAGCTTTTAACTGTTTTTGACATTAAATAAATAAATAAATAAATACATTGTCGAATCTATTGTACAAACTATTTTGAAATGTATACCTTTTTACTGAATTGCTGATGTAAACAAAACTGTTGAATTTTATTTTGTTAAGTAAATTTAAACAATAATAATTACAATTGTGTAAAATGGTCAGTGAAATTTTATCAGGATATTTGAGATGATCTGATCTCGGCAACAGTTCTTTTTAAAACAAAAGGTTTCCATGTAAAATTATGAAATAAATATTTTTGTAGCAAATATTTCCCTATTATGAATATTCTCAACCATTCTTTTAATGATTTTTCCCTTCTAGCTTAAACTTGCAACTTTTTTACAATACGACCACAAGGCAATTGAATCGCTTATTTCAGAAACCCGTCAAACGCCAAAATCTAAAACACGCATTGGCGGCGGATTATTGTTTCAAGAGGATAGACACATCGTTTAGTAGATATTTATATGAAACATATTCATTTATCGACTGCATAATAATAAACAAAATAAATAAATATAAATAAAAATATTTTAAACTCAGAATAATTGGGAAACTTTTTCTCAATTTTCTCGAAATGAGGAATTTGGCGTTTGACAAGTTTCTGAAATAAACGATTTAATTTCTCTTTAGAGTGAAAAAAGACAAGGATAATTTTTATTAATAAGGTAAAAGTCTGCTTATACCAAAAACAGATACTTTTGTATATTTAATTTGGAAACTATCAAGACTGATGTAGTTGCCAATATGAGGCTGTTCTGCAAGACCAACCCGTCATATATTTATTTGCATGTATTTGTGTAAATAAAAGATTGAAAAGTGATTTATTTTGTCTCTGTTATAACATTCAAATTTAACAGGTTATTTTGTTGTCGAGGAAACTCGTAGGCTCATCTTGGTTGCATGTAGCCCGTTCTAGGGGAAGGTGTCTGTGAAAATGTAAGGATGGGGACGCGAAGTGTGATATGTGATGCATTGAAGAGCCCAACCATGCCACAATACTCTACATGCTTTCCATGGAAACCGTCAGCCTTGATGTAACGCGTTATTGGTCGCAAATTCCCCAAGCCTCTACGCTCTTCAAGCCGGTCATGCAAGGAAGCAGTAGCGCAACTGTGGTGAGGTAGCCTGGGTAGTTCTCTGGGGAGCATTTCTGCCCACCAAAAAAGAAAAATAACTCTAACTTCCTACTTCCTCGCACTTACATCGTAGGAGTCGTCCGCCGGTAACGAAACGTTTTCAAAATTTTCTAAATAATCGATCGAAATTGTTGGATTATTTTTTTGCACTTGTAAAAATGGTGCAAGCCTCTTTGTTGTTCAACTTTTTGAATTTTTAAAAATTGCAAAAGTTCAAACTTTATTTCGGCATCTTTGGACAACTACAATATTAAAGATAAATATATTTTTCTTAATAAAGTTTATGGAAGGTCATATAGAAATATAAAAAAATGAGTAGTTTTCGCGTTACTTGGCGAGAAATCTAAATAATGTTGAAAGCAATATTTCCTCGAATAGATCAAAGTATGCTTAGAAATATGACGCAGTCCCATTTAAAGTTCCAAAAAATGACGCATGTTCCATCTCTAGGAATTTTTGAAAATTGAAAAAGTTATTATTTTTTGACAACAAACTGCAATATTGATGATTGAAAAATTTTTCCTCAGTGAAATGCGATTTTTAAGATTAAATCTTTAAACAATATCATGTATTTTAAGTTTGTGTAAGTTTTGCGTATTTTTTTGCATGTTTCTTCGTGTATACAGAGAAGAATGAGAACAAGCGAATTTTCATGAAATAATTGAATAGTTTCAATGAGCAAGAGGAAGAAAACTGCCAGTTTAGTTTTATTGCATTGCAGAAGCATTCCCATGTTTCAGTTATTACAAAGTTGGCAGTTGAGTTTATTTAGTATGTTTATTATAATTGTTATTTAATTTCATTCTCTTTTTCACTCTTTCCAAGCTTTTTGTAGCAAAGTTCAGACGTATAATAAGAACATTTGCAAATCCTATTGTTATATAATAAAATATTGTTCTGTCTAATTTCTTGTTTAATTGTTATTTAGTTCGTAACCAAAGACACTATCGTTACGAAAATGCAGATACCAAATATGAACCAAACACGATTGCTGTAATGTAGGCGAGGCAATATGAAAGGCTTGCCCTGGGCCATTTTCCCTCATTACGCCACTGGAAGGAAGAAGGTTGGAAGGTGATACACGAGTCTTGGGAGAGCTCCAGTATGCCAGAACATTTGCACACCAGCACGCAACCATGTCCGGAGCAGGAATCGAACTCGCAACCCTTCGTGACGCGGAAGTTCAGGCGCTCTGGACTAAATAACCGCAGTTGTCCAGGGCGGTCGGCATGTATCAGGGGCGTCTCTTTCGAATGAGAATTTAGTGACTTGAATAGTCGACTCGCATTATCACAAATCAAAAAAACACTAGCTGCTTTGATTCAGTCCAAGGCAACTGATATTGTTTGACAATTTAATATTACTATCTAACTTATGTATCGCATCCACGTGCACCATCAGCACGAGGCCAATTTGGAAACTAGAAATGCTGATTATAATGAGGACTTAAAACTGAATCATGTTACTAATTCTGAAACTTTGGCAACAGTGACCGAATGGCTGTGAAAATATATACGTCATCAGAAAATGAATATTATGAAATATGATGAATGAATATTATGAAATAGAGTTAAAAGAAATTTAAAATGTGTCGCCATCGAAAAATTAATTTATGAGTGGAAACAAAATTAAATTTTGATAGTAATTTTAAAAACAAAATACCTTAAATTATATTAAATTTCCAATGTTTAAAAATATTTTTAAAATGAGTAATAAGTACATATGCGCGCAAAACCATTAAATAGAATCAGTTATTTTGCATCAAAGCAACGGAGCATGGACCCACACAATGTTATATAAGCTAGAACTCATCCGCAATAGCAAATTTACTTACATAATAATTTATCATCAGCCAGATCAGTTGGGGAATATCAATTTTGGAGAAAACCGGCCAAACGGTTTTGCCACTAGAGTTGTTTACAGATGGATAGACAGACGAACGGACAGACAGACGTTCTGCCATCATTCGAGTTTTAGGCATCAAGGACCCACAAAACATGGATTCTGGATACACCACGTGTTAGAGTTTTTTTTAAGTTAGCAACTAAATTTATCCACTTTTCCGTTAGCCGTAATAAAAGGTTTTCTGTCGAAAATTCGCCGTTTTTTCGCGCAACATTACATAACTTTTTCTGTACTCCATAGCGAGAAACTAAAAAAGGCTAAATTATTTCATTTTTAAAGGTAGTATTTAGTATACTTTAAAATAATTTCAAAGAGCTCTGAATATTTTAATTGGAAGATATGCTTAGAATGTAGCATGTAATACCAGAATGAGGGTATTTGCAGAGGGAATTATACATTTATATTCGCATTTTATACTAATTATCGATATAATTACAACACTAGCGGAAATCTGCCGTCCGTAAATAAAGCAATGAAATTATACGGTGTGGGCTGAAGATATTGATAGTAAATGAGCATTATAGAGATATAATATAATATATTTCAATTTGTTGCAATGACCAGGAATAAATATAAAATACCCAAAAACATCGGTGCAAACCAACCACAGTTTCCATTACACCAGCCTCTCTCTCCGACTTAACTATAAGCATATAGTAAGTAAGAACGGTGTTAGATGAAGACTCAAACCGACGTAAGTCATGTGTACATCCTGGCCAGGAGCGTACAATGCCTTAGCGATCACGGCTAAATCAACATCCGGCATTCAGAAATTTAAAAAAAATACTTGCTTATATTTTTCTTTTAGAATGTTTCCAACTATTGAATAAATAAAATTCGCAAGTTAAAGTACACAAAACCACGCAATAATAAATAAGGTCTGAGGTCCCCAACTAGGTACCTTGGCAGTTAATGGGGTAATGAAATATAACATAGAAAACAAACTATTTAAGAAACTAAGAAATATCTTTATAGTGATATTATAAAAATATTCCAAACAATCGTTGACAGTGAAAATAATAGTAAGTGACAAAAACATTAGTAAAAATTACAAAACGTCAAGAATTTGATTGAACTTTTCTTACAATCCATACCACGGAGTGAAAATACCATGATGTACCACATTACCCCAAAATGTAAAAGATGTTCCAAAATTTATTTATTTTATTTATTTTATTTATTTTATTTATTTTATTTATTTTATTTATTTTATTTATTTTATTTGTTTTATTTGTTTTATTTATTTATTTATATTCATTTAAATATTCATTCAACAGTATATTTGAATACTTTATCTTAACGACAAAATATTTCTTGAAAATTGAATCTTTTGTTCGCAAGAAATTGCCTAGCGTATTCAATTTTATTCAATTGCGTTTATTTGTATCCTTAATTGACTGAATTTAGAAATGGGGTAGATCTTTTTTTTTTAATATTCATAAATTAACGCTTTTCATCTGTGATAACATATTCAAAACATTTTGCCAATTGTGATACACAATTGACTTTATACAATAGGCAATTTTTCAATTGCTTTGACATTTGCGTTTGCAAACGTATTTAGTATTTACCTCCCACGCATCCGGCCACAAAATCAAGCGCCATGTTGAACGAATTGAGTGAGTCGTGAAGTGATAAAGTAGACGGGTGTGACGGGGGTTAGACGTCACCAAGGCGTTTCTTCGGAGTAACGAGACATAACTCGAAAGCGGGGACTGCGCAGGGGCGCTGAGCTCATAAGATACAAACTGACCAACCTGAAAAAGAAAAAAAATTATAAATTTATTCTTTAAAAAGATTACTGGAGTTATTCGTAATTGTATTATTTTCTATTGGAAGGTATTCTGCTACTGATGTTATAAGCTTATTACCAATACTCACTTAAATTTGCTTAAACCATTTCTTTAAATTCCGCTTAGTTTACTCACAGTATAAGTAATATTTAAAACCTTGAAATAATCGCTGCTGAAAGACAACATTAAGTTGCTACTCTCATGTCCTTTACGTATGAAATAACTGATTCTGGAAACCGTTGTTTTTAAAATTTGGGTAACTTATTTAATCTTAGTCATTTGTAGTCTAAACTTCTTACCTAAAACCATTGTTTGTTATGTTTGTCATTATCATTGGAAACTGACATCACTTAAATTCGAAACCTTGTATAGTAGCAGAAATCTGATATCGATAGATATTGTAAGATTTATTGAATATTAAAATATTTCACTCGCTGAGGAAACCAACGCCTTCAATGAAATAATAAATGAAACGTTTTGCCGTTTTTTGACGCACGATTACATAACATTTTCTTCTTACCAAGTATTGGTAAGGCGAGAAAGTAAAAGCAAAGGCTGGTAAAATTCTGAAAAATGACTGAAGAATAATCTTTCTTAAATAATGTGATCAGAAAGCGAAAATTATAAGTTACTCTAATGCGATTTTGACACATAATTGATTTTTGTTAGACACCTGTACGTCAAGCGCCGAAGGGGGGCCCGCGGCTCGCCCAGGGCGAAGAAAATCAGAATCAAGCTATTTCCCATTTGGCAAATCTTTACCATTATCAGGGCTAGGTTTTTTCATGTAAACGTATTTGTTTTCTTTTTCTAATATCAAACTTTACCACATGTTTACGAATAAGGCTTTTTGATGTGATTTGGAACCTATTTGATTATTCATATTTGCCTTATTTCGAGGTGTAGTACATATTCAAACAAAATGCACATACCATCATATATTTCAACATTTTATTCACAGTATCTTCCATATTAATGTCCTTTAAAATTATTCTTTGAAAATATTTTATTCTTTTAATGCTATTTAAGGGAATAAAAGTTTAGAAGAATATCCGAAGTTTAGTAGCTCTACAATATATTACGAGGTTCGAGGCGGTCTCCACTTCTATTTCTTATGTTGAGCAGCATTTTAACATTTTAAAAGTACAAAGTAATATTAAGAAATAAAAAGAAAAGCTTCTCAGTGGTTCATTTAAAACAGTGATTTTTAAATTGCAAAAAATAATTAAGAGGCTTCCTTTCAGCAACAGAAAAATTCAGTGTATTTTAGAACATGATTAAATCTTATTCTACAGCTAATATTAAACCGAATTATTTTACCGTTCTGTTTATCATCACTAGGTAAGGAAAAACTTGTAACTCCAGTTTTCGCGAAATCATTTTTTTAAACTCTTCAGAACATAAGATTGAGAGATGTTTTCAAGAATTCTAGGTGACGGTGGCTATGTTTATACTATAGTTAAAACTGTACTATATGCCTTTCTATCAGTTTATCTATTGTATTAACAAGTTTTTTTATTTTGTAAAATTTAGGGAGATGCCTTTACAAGATTTGCATTCTCTAGTGAAGTTATACATCTTGATGTATTATTTTCAATATTTAAAATTTTTATTCACTTTTCAGTTCACATTTTATTCCATATTTTGAACATATTTAGTACATATTTAGATACTTGTTATTCCATACAATTCTCTGTCCTGATCATTATCTTCCTAATTTCTAATTCCTTCCACTCTTGTCTCTTCGACGCTAAGTCAATTCTTCCTCGAACTCAATATTTCCACCTTAATATGGATCTTCGAGCACTCCTCTGTCCAACCGGATTCTCCTCACAAGCGGCCTTCACCAATAAAGTATCCACTTTTTTTTAGCTGGTACCTTAACCAGCTGCTTTGTTTCCAATTTAGCGCCAATAAATGGTTGTATCTTGTTTCCTTTAATTCGAATTTTCTGTATACACACGAAATTCTTCTAAGCTTTTGGCAAACTGAGACAGGAGACATATCGCTATTACATTTTGATTCATGGATTTGTGAGTTCACAATGTTTCCTTTAAGGCATACCAGCGGCAGAAATTTGACTTTGGACACCTACTCAGACATTTACACTAATGAGTTTTTGCCCTGAAGAATTTTTTCGCATCGCAAACATGCTCAGACATCAGCGATTATAGGAAATGCTTAAGCGGGTACATTTTTGAGTTTTTGTCAAAATGGTTTGTTTGACTATTTCCTTTAAACGTAGCTTCAGTGTTTTTTCGGGTTCACAAAAGTTAATACTACGTGTGTTTACATAAGTTGTTCTTAATTTGGGCGAATGTTCACGTTCAAATCACAAGTAGAGCAAATTGCATACCTTCTGGGCGACATCCTTGTCATCATTGAGTTAGTTCTCATTTCGAGAGCAGGATATGTGCTACCACCAAAGCCAGACGCTTTCATATTCATATTTTTGGCGTGTCCGATAAGTTATCTAACGCTTCAATTCTTTCATCAAAATTTAGTTCAACCTCGAGAACTCAATATTCGAGAACTCAAAGTTTCCTTAAAAAAAAATTCAGTGAAGAGCTCTTCACCGTCTGATTCACTTCGCAACTTATTTCTCACTTTGTAGTTGTAATGTGTAGATTACTTATGCCCATCTCGATGTTATTATTTTATTATAACCAAATTATTAAAAGTGCTGGTGTGATCTCGTCTTAGTGAATATAGTTTTTCTCCTTGTAAGTAAGTTGTCATTCTATTTATTTCTTTAGGAAATATTTTATACGTGATACTTTAATTAAGAAACATTACCCCATTTTCGCCCCGACGTTTCTGCTTTGCTGGTCTCTCTCAGTGCTGAGTTCTGATGTAACTGAGTCGAGGATACGATGCGAAGGAATTTGGAAGCACTTCACGACCGTCGACGCGAAGGGCGGAGAGGCCAAGCGAACTGCAGCTTCTGCGCCGGCGCCAACGCTTCCTCCACAATCTGCTCTCCACAGCACACGGACAGCGCCAGCTATGACCTTGAAACCAGATTATTTATTAGTATGATGATGGATGATGTTGGCTACAATAGCAAATTCGGGCTATGAAATGATTTATGCTTGTTCTTAATTGTTCTTAATATAGTCAAATCCACTCATCTCACCACTCAACAACCCAACAAAAAGTACCAGTATCTTCTTAAAATATATACCGTTGAATGGTAATACAATCGCAGATACTTTTCTCAAGTCCGCACTAAGTGATGGTGGAGATGTAGAGTGATATTGTGGGTAACTTGAAGAATGAAGAGGGAACTACCCTTGAAGATCCATATTTAAACACTATCAAAATGCAGTGATCGCTGATAATAAAAGATTTGGAATGCGATAGGCTGTTTCAATTATTATTAGACCATATCTTCGGTACGAAGAAAGCCCGAAGGTCTGCGGTGCCGGCCCCTACCTTTCCAGAATCAAATGCCAATCTCATCCACCTTGTGTGATGCTGCCGCTGTCTCTGGCTAAGTCTCCTTGCTGCAGCCAGAGACAGCAGCACCACAACACAAGGAGAAGGAGAATGGCATTTCACTGCGCAAGGGTAGGGCCCGACTCCTCAGACTAAGACCAACCTTCGAACTCTCTTCGCACCGAAGATATGGCGGTGACCACCGCAGCATTTGCGTAGGGAATATATGGTAAAGTTAACCATCGAGTCATATCAGCTATGCATACTTTGTTTTAATGCGTCTGAAGATGGAGGAAATCGAAACTCCGAAACGTCTCGACTAGAGTATATACAATAAAACAATATTTTAACCCTTTCAATTTACTATTTGATTTTATCAAAATAAAGGTGATTGTCTAAAAATATGGACCTGTAACATACAATTAAACTAAGTAAATGATTGACAATCCATTCCACATTAGAACAAGCGTATAATGTATTTGTTGTAAAGTCTACACGGGACAAGCTCACATTTACACACATTGCGGTACTGATGCTCCAGAAACTAAGAATTGCTATTTGTATTATGGAAGTGTTTAAAAAATGCAATAAAATATCATATATTATTCATTTTATGATTAATTTAAGCTATTTTTAAAATTCTCAAACTTTTCTCGTTTTTTTCAGTAAAAGCAAATAAATTCACGGAATATTGGTAACTATTGTTCACTACGTCTTGGTTTTGGTGAGTTCTGTTGAATGTATTTAGTTACTCTGTTCTAGTGTTAGTTGTTATATGAGATATCAACAGGATATTAACTAATATATCTCTTCCTACTTATTCTTTACTTTCCAGACTTCATGCGTTTTAAAACATTCTTATTGCAAGAGAACCGTAATTTTATATTGGAAATATGTGATATTCAGATGAAATAGTTATAGTCTCATTTGGAATCTTCTTATATAAATTTCAATGGTTCTGTGACGGCTGAAATTGATTGCGTCAATCGGCTGCTGGGTCGGTTTTGAGCTAATAAACGTGAAGGAAATGAAATAGAATTATCAATCATTTCTTGTGTATAAATGTATGCAGATAATATGTAACTAATAATGAATGCATTTCATGCCGTCTTTGGAAAGGTACCAACATGATGAATTCTTTGATGCATTTGTTCTGCAAAATTAATAGGGTGATGACAAATGTTATCGTATTATTAGTCATTGCTTTTCAGGCTTATTGTTGGTTAATATTTTTTAAACGCGCACAATTGTGAAGATTACACACTATTTTAGCATGAATAACTGTGGATTATTTCAATCTTGCTCAATTATATTTTCTATCGTAAGTTAATGTATCCATAATACTTCTAGAAATTGCGTAGATATTCTCTTGGTCTTTGATAAGTTGCCCTCTGTATGGAGTAATGATTTCTTTAATCTATGAAATAGATGTTGGACAAGGGGCACAGTGATAAGCAGAAATGTGAAGTTGCACTAGTTGCTTTAGGTTCTATTGCATAAGAGATCATTTCAAAAGTTAGCTTATTGGACCAAGATCATACATGTTTGACCGCGAAAAAAGGTTTCGCTAAAGAATACATGTCCTACATAAGACTGAATACTTTCCATGTTTTCAATACAAAGTCTTGAACTGAGAAATAAAGCTATTGATAACTCATGTCAGTTGCAACAAGGTTTACAAGCGACCAGGTGCTTTTTAAAAACCATATTTAATACTATTAATGATTATTTGTTTTATGTTCAACAACACACTAGAAATAATGTTCTAGTTGACAGGTCTTTCAAAGGTATCCTTTTTATACTTCCATTATATAACATTACTCCCACTTTCCTCTCTGTATTCCAATCGTTCAATAAATTTCTCAGCAACTTCTAAACCGTTAAAGATGGACTATGTACTAACGATTCCATCTTGAGGTCTAGATCTGACTTCGTATAAATGAAATAAATTTTGTTATTAATAAACTTAATTTAAAATTATTTAAACGCCTACGTTTGTTTTGACGAAATACCTATTATTAAATTAAACCAACTTAAAAAATATTGATTAAAATATTCTCAGTTTTCTAAATATATATGTAAATAAATTGTTCAAAAGCACTTCAACCCACTTATTTCCAAGTTCTTTTTATATTCTCTTTACTAATAATTTTAACGAGAAATTATCTTAGAAGATAAAACTAACATTTCACAAATAAAATACTTTTTGAAACGAATCGACGTATTGTTCTGAAAATAGGCATAAAACCATGCATTGGTCACTAACTTCTTATTCGACATTACACATTAACATTCACTATATGCAACGGGATATCCTCTGATTAGTAGCAAAAACGCATGACATCTTACCAGATTAGACAAAAATCGTCAGTGTACGAGACAAATAATTAATTTTATTTTCACACAATTCTTACTCTTGCGATTTATTCCTTTAGTTTTCGAAACTCTTTGAAACAGGCCATAAACGCGTTTTATATTTATAATTGTTTAGTGAAACGACAGGGGTTAACGAAAACAGGCATCAACTTCAAATGATGCATTGACTATTCATACTATTATTTATGAATTAAATTATTTTTTTCAAATACAATTTTTCCATCATTTGGTTTAGAAACTTATAACAGAAAAATATTTTCGAATTGTCTAATACAAATTTCACTTTCATTTGTCTGCGTAATCACTGAATGAGTAGTTACAATGATTGCAAATCACATCCATTATTCCTTTATATTTTAATAATAACACGTACTACTCAGAGGAATCTATAAATTTAACTTAACGTATTCTTAGTACACGGATGAAGGGTAGGAAAACAAATGAAACATTGATATGTTATTGATGTACAACACAAATTACTATTTTTAATACAGACAATATAAAACCTGTTTAAAGCAACCCTGTAGGTATTTTCATGAAACACTATTTGCTGTAACTTTGGAAAACACAATTTGGAAGTAAGGTAAAAGATACTCTGTTATTATTCATAGCAAAAAGTACACTCTTCAACCATTATTAGGACATGAAAAGTTTAATCATGCAAGGTAGTAAGAAGATTATGAATGCTTAATGTATTCACAATGAACATTTGTTTAAACAGTACACATGTGTCATATATTCAGTGTCTGAAAGCTGTATGATAAAAGGTCTGCCTTTCATAGGAAATTATTTTTACATTTGCCTTTCCGCAACCCGATACACAAGCCCACAAGCACAACTCAATAAATAAGTAATGCAATTACAAAACAAACTAATTAATATTAACTCGCAGGTGAAAGGAGAAAGTAACCTGAATGCTTGGCGGTTTATTACATGTGATACATAACGCCGTAAAAATATGTATCTGCTTTTTCTTAACTAATTCAAGGTTTGATGCAGCCAAATTAGTGGTTATAAAGTTGTAAAACACTTCCTCAAATGTCATATACAATTATTTAGTTTTTGGCGTTAAAGAAATAAGTTAATATAAAAAATTGTATTCATACACAGTTTCACTAATTTTAAGAAGTAAAAATACTTGTTACTTCCAAATTGAATTAGAGATACTTATGCAGAGCAATGGATCTTCAATGGAATAGATTTAGAAAATGTATTAATAGAATATAATATTTATTTCTCTACTTAGGAATTCATTGAACATTTCCGGTGGTAGTGTTTTCTAGATAGTTACTACAAATACACATCAAAGGAACATTACAATATTTACATATTACTTAATACAATTTTACAATGTTTAATATATTAAACCTATGATCCTAAAGTTGATCTAATATAAAATAACAATAATAATTCAAAAAATATTTTAATTTAAACATATTCCAAAAATATTACAATTTATTTAATCTAATTAAATTTTGTTTGACATTCTGAGAAAAAGTCTTCAGCACTGTTGCAAGCAAAACGTTCCAATTTTGTATTGTTCTGTTAACAAATGAGAATTTACTTACATCTGTTCTCTTTGCCGAATTTTAGAACTATGATCTTTCCGCGAGACGTACGTGGGTTTTGATCATCTTGCCCGCACTTCCCTCCACGGACGATCACCTCGTATTGATTTGAATAACGCACAAAGACGCGATTTCTCTCTTCGTTTTTCCAAATGTTCCCAAGATATCAATTCAGAATTAGAACGTTCTGTCCTAACAAATTTTGCGGCATATATTTGTACTTTTTCGACAGATTTTATTTGCCCTAAGCGATATGGGTCCCAACATATGGAGCCATATTCCAAAATCGACCGTACTGGAGATGTGAGCCCTAATTCCCTTGATTTTTCACTTCCTTTCCTAAGAACTCTAATCACAAAGTCTAATGTCTTCCACGCTTTTTTCACTACATAATTTACGTGTTCTGCCTACCATTTGTGATAGCCGATGATTCTAGCCTATCTAAATCAGCCTGCAATATCTCTTTATCACTTTTGTCCTTAATTTTCCGATATATTATACAGTCATCTACAAAAAGTCGTATTATTTTATTGAATTCCCTGCCAAATGTCCCTTAGCCACCGGATCCCTCCAGTAGCGTTAAACATATGTCTATTACCCCATTATCTCTCGTTTGGTTGCTCTTCTACTTGCACGAAGTTATTTGTCCAAACTAGCTCCTTTACCATAACCTTCGCTCCTCGCCCCTCCGTCACTTCTTCTTTCCACTGAATTTGAGGCAAATTTAGATCTTCACCGATAATTGACTCTGTTCTTCCTAGTACCAACGCGAGTTCTTTCACAAGTTTTTGCAATATATTCATATTTTCCCCTGATTGTCTATATTTCTCATGTATCTCGAACGTTTTCCCCTAATAAAACCTAAAACTATTGTTCATTTATAAATTCCTTGTCGAAGAATCATCGAAAGAGATGGAAAAAAGTGGGCGAAACCAAAAGCAGCGCTTGTAAAGGATACTCACTTGGAAGATTCGATGAGCCGGGAAGAAGCTGGATGGCAGCGTCCACGATGCTGCGACCTTCCCTAAGTCAGGCACACTGACCGCCGACGGTGGGGGCATGTCAGTGATCAGTGGCTCTTATCATCACGGCGGAACGTTGGTCAATTCTTCTTGGCAGTTTGTCAGCTTAGCAGATTCTCGCATTGTGCGTCGATCTTGTTTTTGTTTTGAGCTCCTCTTCGTGAGCCGATCTGCTTGGGGCCCCAAAGCGATGCGGATGCTTATTGGGCTATCGTCAGTGAGTATGACGTGTAATCGATGACAGAAGTTTAGAAAGCTTAATTGGGAGTCGGCCATAAAATACGTCACATACGTGTTTTTTCAATCTTTCTACTCGACCTGTCACACTAAATACGATTTTTGCCTTGGAATATGATCTTTACGTTTTCAAAAGCCTGTCATATTTTGTAACAAATTTTTAAACTATAATATAGTCTCTTATTTCTTCATAAAATATTCATGTTCTTAGATCCAATTTGTTTTATAGACAGCGACTCCATGAGAAAATACAATTTAATTTACTTTCACTACAACATATCTTTAATTTCTCGTTGGAACTACATTTAATATTTAGTTCTTATTACACATTGTAATGAGAAAAGATGTATTGTAATAGAAAATAAATATTAAATGTATTTCAAACGAGAAATAAAGATATTATGTTGTAGTGAAAGTAAATTAAATTGTATTTTCTTTTCGAGTCGCTGTCTATAAAATAAATTGCGTCAAAGAACATGAAAATTGTATCATATATTCGATATGATGTACTATATTTAAGGCCACTGTTAAATTCGTATTTTTTGTATGTATCGACAGTAGTTGGGTCGTTGTTGTAATTTCTTGGGGCGTTTTTTAGCCAAAGATATCTTCTACACACTAGGTACTTCCGCACTTGCAAACTCCTCGGTTCAAGCCATACCGACAGAGCGGGAATATAATCAACAGCATTTGCATAGGAACAACAAGTTGTTAAGTTCTTGAATCGGTACACGCTCTAATAACCTGATCCATTCACTGACTATCTAATTAGAATAATTATTTCTATAATATTACATTACAATTTTTCTTCTATTTTTATAATAGATGTTTTAGGCATATCTACATAAAATACATTTTACTTATTAAAATTTATAATTCACAGACTAATTGCCCTCTTAAAAAATTTACATAGAGAGAAATAAAACAAACCATACATACAACGAAATACATCAATAAAAACATAGTGTATAGAGGAAAAATAAATCGAAATTGTGGGTGGTATTTTTTTCCCTCATGTCATTTTTGAACCGCTAGAACGATGTTTGACGATCATCCCCAAATGACCTTGAGATCCAGGTCTAAAGTCTGATAATGTTGATGATCGTTATCTGGTGCATTGATGACGAAAAAGTGTTCTAACATCGTAAGGTAACCCAAGGACAGCTTTTATATAAGTATAACAAATATTTTTTTTTATTTATAACAAAAAATTTACAATCTATTTTTTTACAAAATAATAAGTAAATATG